>JAFFST010054063.1:145173-155233 GCA_022414735.1 Noturus placidus
TTAACATCACCTTTTCTTTTAATAACACTTATTAAGCGTTTGGGAACTGAAGACTCCAGCTGGTTAAGTTTTAGCAAGTGGAATTTTCCCCCATTCATCCATTATGCATTTCTTCAGCTGTGCAACTGTACAGGGCCTTCGTTGCATTATTTTGCACTTCATAATGTGCCACACATTCTCAATCAGAGACAGGTCAGGACTGCAGGCAGGCCATGTTAGCACCCGCACTCTCTGCTTACACAACCAATCGGAACAGAATGTGGTTTGGCGTTGTCCTGCTCTGGATGGCAGCATTTTTTGCTCCAAAAGCATATATATATATTTCTGCATTAATATTGCCCTCTCAGATGTGCAAGTTACCCATTCCATGACAGAGATTGGTTTTTGGACCTGACGCTGATAACAGCTTGGATGTTCCTTTTCCTCTTTGGCTTGGAGAACACGACGGCTGTTTTGTCCAAAAACTATTTGAAATGTTGACTCGTCTGGCCACAAAACATGATTCCACTGTGCTATTGTCCATCTCAGATGAGACAGAGCCCAGAGAAGCTGGAGGACATCAGATGCTTCTGGACAGTGCTGTATGACTTCTGCTTTGCATAGTACAGTCTTAACTTGCATCTTTGGATGCAGCAGTGAATTTTGTTGAATGACAAAGATTTACCAAAATATTCCCGAGCCCATGTCAGGATATCCATTACAGACATTACATACAGTGGTTTTTTGACCTTGCCCTTTATACACCGAGTTTTTACCGGATTCCTTGAATCTTTTAATTATATTGTGCACAGTAGAAGGTGAAATACCCAAAAATCCTACTGATTTGTCTTTGGGAAGTGTTGTTCTCAAAGTGTTGGATTATTTGCTGATGCACCTGTTAGCAGATTGCTGAGCCTCGACCCATCCATGCTCTTGAAGGACTAGGCCCTTTTTCGAGCCTCCTTATTTATTATGATTAGTCAAGTGCCTCACCTGCTTCACATCACCTTCTTATTCCAACTTGTCACATCGCTATTAGTCCTAAATTGCCCCTGTCCCAACTTTTTAGGAACATCTTGCATGTTTCAATTTTAAAATAAACGTTTACCATCAAAAAACTATGTAGTTGATTAGGTAAAACTTTTTTGCTTAAATACAAGTCAAAGTGCATTTACAAATCACTCCTATTGTCTTTATTAGCATTTTACATACTGTCCCAACTTTTTCAGAATTTGGGTTATAGTAATAAATTATGGTGCACTTTATAAACAGTGGAAGAGCTTAAAGAGCAGACAAAAAACACATGGTTAAAAGTAAATATAATCAGAATTGCCACTTTATGAGAATATTTAGGATTTAATATGTATGGTTTTATCAGATGAGAATCTGCAATACTCTGCACACTTTTTTCTCTCAATAAAATATCTACTTAATGCTTATTCTTATTCGGTGGCAAACAATAATGATGTGGAAATGTACAGTACATTAATTACATTTTCAGTCAAATAGCTATGCAGGATCTAGTAACATTTCCACATCCTTATTGTTTTCCACCACATAATTAACAAGTACTCAAAGGCCATTTTAATCTGACACAGTACTGTATATGATAGCAACTCTGTTGCCAAAATATTATGCTTTAAATATTATGTTCCTCCAAATATTGCAGAGTTTGCTACATTTTGTATTCATTTTTGTGATTGCAAAATCCCGAAATCTTGGAGCGACTGTCAAAGTGGCATCTGGGGACCTAAAGGGGTCCCTGAAGCATAGCTTAGGGGATATATGATTTTTTTTTTTTTAAATGTTACCACTTGACATTGAAAATCACAACTCACCATCATCAAAGTTATTATATTTATTATTGAGTTCTTGTATTTAATAGACTGTGTATAATTTTGACTGGCAACGTGAATTAAATATATTTTTTCCATATCTAAGTATCTCCAAAAACAAGTTGGCTGATACACAATGCCAACCTGGACCTAATGAGTACTGTGAGAGGAAAATATGGCATGACTACAATAAATAGACAAAATATTATTGCAGACATTTAAATAATATTTATGAAATAAAACTGTGCTGAGGAAGGCAGTGGCATTTACTTTAATAGTTAAAGGGGTCTCTGGCTACAAACAGTTTGAGAACCACTTATATATACACACAATGTCAGCTCTCCTTTATATCATCCGTAAATAAGACATCATATGTCGACCACGATCAGATAGTGTATTATCTGGTTCATGGCTCATTATCAGCGCAGCAGTAACACTGACATGAACGTGTGTGATGCTCTGGTATAAGTTTATCATGCACTGCTGAGTTGATGAGGTTTATAAACAATATGTTCACTTACTATACACTTTTTTATTAGATAATTCTACATTACTAGTGCACTGCCTTTGTGCTCTATCTATCTATCTATCTATCTATCTATCTATCTATCTATCTATCTATCTATCTATCTATCTATCTATCACCGATTAGTCAAGACCGACCTTCGGTCACTTTATGCATCATCACTCTCCACGTATTTCATCGACGTGATCCACAAAGCATTTCGGCAGAACTAGTGGGGTAGTGTGCCATTGCTTTCCCCACGCCTTTGTGCTCAGTTAGAGACTATACATAAGCTTTTCCCCTGAACAGTTTATATTAATTATCTATCCATGTATCAGTGGCAGTTTCTGACCACAGGACCACTACTGACTGAAGATCTTTAGTCAGATTCTTCTCAATTTAGTAGATGTTTAGATGTGTAAGAGTCCCAGTAACACTGCTGCACTGATACACTTATATCAGCACTTAAAAGGTGTGTGTGTGTGTGTGTGTGTGTGTGTGTGTGTGTGTGTGTGTGTGTGTGTGTGTAAAAACTTATAGCTGTAGAGGGACTACAGTCAGTAATGGTATACCTACAAAATGGCCTATATTGCAGGTTTACCTAATAAAGTGGCTAATATGTATAGCTCCAAGGTAGGCAAAATAAACTGACAACTCAGCATATCTGAGAATTAGAATTAATGAGAAAGAGATGAAACAGAGTGATATTTTTTGATCAAGCTCCCAAACCCAAACACCTACTTCTTCAAAACTCACAAAAAGGTATAGCCTGTAATTTCTTATGCATGTAATTTTAAGCTGATAATGTGCAATTACACAAGCACAATTAAATTGATTATCTGCAATACAATGAGCAACAATACCCAAATCAAGAAACTGCTTGATTATGATAATTACAGGAATAATTTCAAGGTGAGCTCACCTTGTAACACTTGGAATTTGCACCCAAGGTACGACTGACAAAAACAAACTCACACAAGAAGAACTATTAGTATACTGAGTATGAATTGTATGTAAATCCACTGTACTTCCTTGAATATAATAAAAATTGAATTGAGTGTGCATTATAAACAGCTCGACGTTGAACTATGAATCAGCCAGTATAACCATTCAGCTAATTTTAACCCTTCATATAGGACAATGATCCAAAACATACATCAAAATCAACACAAAAATTGTTTACTGATCACAAAATCAAGGTCCTGCCATGGCCATCGCAGTCCCCTGACTTGAAACGCATGGAAAAGCTGTGGGGTGAACTGAAGAGGAGAGTCCACCAGCATGGACCTCAAAATGTGAAGGATCTGGAGATGTTCTATATGAAAGAATGGTCTCAGATCCCTTGCCATGTATTCTCCAACCTTATCAGGCATTATAGGAGAAAACTCAGAGCTGTTATCTTTGCAAAGGAAGGTAGCACAAAGTATTGACTAAAAGGGTGAAAATAATTGTTGAACACCTATATTTACCTAAATACTTTTTTTTATAAACCTGTGTTGTGTTTGCAATGGTTTGATATCCATGAGGGCAGAGTATTTTTGTGAATTATTTTGAACAAAAGATCAAAAGGTTAAACAATCAAGATAAAATTTCACAGCTTTCTTTGTTCATATTTGCCAAGGGTGCCAAAATTACTGGAGGGTACTGTCAAAAACGTGCAAGTGAATGACTCATAAATTGTACTGATTGTGCAGTTACAATATAATTCTCTTTTGTCTTAAAATCTCACAGGAAGAATGTGGACAATCAATTTAGATTTTCCTTGCTAGAAGAATCTTAGCCAATAAAATACCTTTAAATGAAATTTAAATGGAAAAATATGTGTATATCAGAAAGAATATTTTATATTTTGATTTTCAACATATTTCCAAAATATGTCTTCTGAAATAATTATTAAAATATTTCATTTAATATCCCACTAAGAGTAAGCCAATATTAGGGTGCCAAAATTAATGGAAGGCACTGTATACTGTATTCTGAAGCTAAAACTAAGCAACACTATGTAATGTTGGCTTATGTTTGCTAGCTGGTCTGATGTTCTAAACACAAAAGATGACTTAAATAGCTCGCTTTCATTTTTATTTCTGTGGTGCAATATCTTTTATATGTGTTTGTGAACTAAACAGGTAACTGAATATCTGATATCTGAAGTCATTGGTTTAATAAACACGTTTTTATCAGATTCTTCATCTAGGATCCCCACTCCTTTTTTTTAGACTTAAATTATGTGAATTATTTTCCATACTAATTTCTGTACGCTAGCTGTTATTAGAGAAACGATAAGGTATTAGAACAAATGCTTTAATACAAACCTGTCAGTGCTGCTGTTATAGAAAATGACATCTTTTTCGAAGAAAATGTTTTAACATAAATCAATATTGTGAGCAGCTTTGTTAGTGTCTTTGCAGTATTACAAGTAAAGGTATATATATAATTCACAGTTTCCGCTGAGTCATATTTGTCTGGCACAGGGTGGCTTTTATAACGCTCCTGAAACAACACTGTAAAGCTACAGCTCAAGCTTTCAGCCGTCTGTTCACCTAGCAAGCAACATTTGTGTAAGGTAGCGATGTTGGGCATAGATACATCTTATAGCAAATAAAAGTGTAGCAGTGGAATATAAGAGAATATTCAGAACTGTCCATAAATGCTCAGGTTTATGAATCATCAGAAACTCACGTTGAGCACGCAACAGCACAAATTGTTACCCTTTGTCATTTCATTTATTAAATGAGAGCTGTGACCACGCTTGTGTTCAATTACCTTCAAAAGAACAACTTACCGCTTTTAACTATAAACCTTGACATCAGTACATTTGTGTGGTTGACTACGTCCTCTGTACAATTTTGACTCCAACAGTTATTTGTTATTGTGTGTCTCTGCAGTGAATGTGCTGTGGTTTGTACTTGTGCTTTACTAAGTGGATTTGATTGGTCTTGGTTCTATGGCCTCCAGAATAATAAAACAACAACAACAACAACAAGGTTCAGCATTTCTTAAATTTCTGTTCTTAGAATTATTTAAAAAAAGAAAAAAAAAGAAAAAAGGGGAATCACATAGGAGAAACCAGCCTTCAAAAATAAACTTCAATCGATCTTCAATAATAAACTCACCATGCCTGCATGAAGCCTTATAGTATCTTACAGTAAGATAGCCACCAATTAAATACAAATATGCCACTATATTCAGTCCTGAAATATAACAGAAGTGTTCCTCTACTGTTGTCAGGAAGCAGACAGATGGATGCAAGTGAAGTTTTTTTTTTTTTTTTGTAGCAAACCAAAAACATGAGGCAGACAAATAGTCTGCCAATGTGCAAACAGGAATAAATTAGACAAGACTAAATCAGTGAACGTGAAGCAGGCTATGGTCAAAACACTTAACAACCCAGTCAGATAACACCAGCTGGGAACCATCACAGGCACAACGCTGAGGCTAGACATTGAAAATTAACACACAGAATCTGGCTTATTAAATTAATGGGAGTGTGAATGCAAGCAAGTACAGTAAACATGATTATTAATAAGGAGATGTGACGTGGATAGGAGCTTGACTGGAGGTCATGTGATGGGGTCACGGGCTGAGCATCATGGGAGTTGTAGAGTGCAAGACACAGATGTGACACCTGTATCCTTCTGCATCAACATATCTTATGAATACACGTGAGGAAACAATGCAGGCATGATCTTGTTGTTATGGGCAATGGGGACTGATCTGCATTATTACAAAATGAATGAGTTTGTTACGCAAGACTAGCCATTAAAGTATATAGTGAGCATATTTTTGTATGCAAAAATGCAAAATAAAAATATTACAGTACGTGTGTGTGTGTGTGTGTGTGTGTGTGTGTGTGTGTGTGTGTGTGTGTGTGCGTGTGTGTTGTGTATGTGAAATAAATATTCTTGGTATTTTTGTGACTGTTTCTGCTGTTTCTGCAGCTGAGCAGCGCAAAATGGGTATGGTTAGATAAATGCATTATAAAGAACCATGATTAGATATGCTGCTACAGTCGTGTGCAGTGCAGTGACATTTTGATACACAGCTAGATTTTCTCATGGATTCCTGTCGACGTTTTTAGCAGGAGAACTCATCAGCTGGACACAAACGTGTACAAAAAGACTATATAAAGTGAATAAATTGCCTGAATCTTGAATTAAAATTCTATTGATACTGTTACTGTAATAACGATTCACCAACTGTAATTCTGTGATTAAATTTAGGAAATACAGCGATAGGCCATAACATTAAAACCACTGGCGGGTGAAGTGAAGAACATTTATAATCTTGTTACAGTGGCACAGATGAAGGGGTGGGATATATTAGGCAGCAAGTGAACAATCAGTTCTCAGAGTTGGTGTGTTGGAAGCAGGAAAAAGCATCAAGTGTAAGGATTTGAGCGACTTTGACAAAGGCCAGATTGTGATGGCTAGACAACTGGGTCAGAGCATCTCCAAAATGGCAGGTCTTGTGGGGCGTCCCCTGTATGCAGATTGAAACACATTGGGAGCAAAGACTAACCCGCCTGGTCTGATCCAGCAGAAGACCTTCTGTAGTACAAATTGTTGAAAATTGGTTTATGCTGGCTATGATAGAAAGGTGTCAGAACAGACAGTGCATCATAGCTTTCTGCGTATGGGGCTGTGTAACTGCAGTCAGAGTGTCACCCAGTCAGAGTGGCCATGCTGACCCATGTTCACCTCCAAAAGCACCTACAATGGACACGTGAGCATCAGAACTGGACCATGGAGCAATGGAAGAAGGTAAATGGTCTGCACTTATATAGCGCTTTTATCCAAAGCGCTTTACACTGTGTCTCATTCACCCATTCACACACCAATGGTAGCAGAGCTGCCATGCAAGCCATGCTAACTTGCCATCAGGAGCAACTTGGGGTTCAGTGTCTTGCCCAAGGACATTCCGGCCTGTGGAGTCGTGTGGGCCGGGAATCGAACCACCAACCCTACGATTTAGTGAATTAGTGGACAACCCGCTCTAACACATGAGCCACAGCCACCCCAGAAGGTGGCCTGGTCTGATGAGTCACGTTTTCTTTTACATCAGTGGACGGCCAGGTGCTTGTGTGTCACTTATCTGGGGAAAAGATGGCACCATGATGCCCTAGACAAAGAAGGTGAGCGGGCAGAAGCATTTTTTACGTATCACCTACCTAAACATTGTTGCAGAACAAGTACACTCCTTCATGGCAACGGTATTCACTAATGGCAGTGGTCTCTTTCAGCAGGACAATGCACCCTGCCACACTGCTAAATTTTTTCAGGAATGGTTTGAGGAACAGGACAAAGAGTTCAAAGTGTTGACTTGGCCTCCAAATTCCCCAGATCTCAATCCGATTGAGCATCTATGGGATGTGCTGCACAAACAAGTCCGATCCATTGAGGCCCCACCTCACAACTTACAGACAGGACTTAAAGGATCTGCTGCTAACATCTTAGTGACATAGACCACAGCACACCTTCAGAGGCCCTATGGAGTCCATGCCGCCATGGGTCATATATGATTTTGGTGGCACAGGTGGGTCCTATGCAATTTCAGGCAGGTGGTGTTAATGTTTAATGGTATGGCTGATAAGTGTACTTGGTTTACACCCAACTAAATTAGCTGGTGTCCTACCATAAAGTTGCTCTTGCACAAGAAATATCAGGCTTTGAATCAACACTTCTTGACATTATAACATCCTCATCACATTCTCATCAATGGTAAATGCCTGATCTGTCTACAAATTCTAAAACAAAACTCTACTCATTACTTTTACCAAATCTATAATGTGACCATTCGGCTTCTGTTGTATGATGTACTAAGTGTAGATAAGTGTGCTGTCAAGTGCTTTTGAGAACAGTAGTTTTAGTAAGGAGGACATGTTTAATAAGGAGAAGATGTTAGTGAGAACTGTTTTTGTTTCTTCTTTTAGAATTTATGTTTATTGACTCTAAAGGCAGATGTCAAATACAAGCGCTTGGTACACAGTAGACTTTTTTGCCCCACTTTCTCTGTATGTTTTCAGAGCAGTGTGTGTTTATATGATGCCACCAATCAAGTGCAAAAACAGAAAAAGACCCAAACAAATCAGTAATAATTGAGGCATACTAAAAGTATGGCTAGGAGTGTTTGTACATACTAAAAGTATTGCTAGGAGTATTTGAGGTGCCTGTGATGGTACTCACGGGGAGAACGTTTCCGGTTCGTAAATCTATTGTTTCTGATTTCAACCACACTTTCATGCCACTTTAGTAATAGAGAAGTATTTTCAATGAATGAAGAAAAACTTTTGTGGTGGCATTGAGATGGCGTCTCACCCCACGAGAACGGTTTTCAAAATGGAAAGAGAGGTTGATGAACCTGGGAACTGAGTTCTTTTTTAAATACAATGTCTCAAACAAGGCTTTTGTCTACTGTAAGTGTAAGTGCACACTCACAAAGAAATGAAATTGTAAAGCTGAGGAACCTCTTGTATAGAGATCGATGGAGATCAGTGGAGGTCCTTAAAGAGATAATGGGTTTAAGGTTTTCACACCTGACAGAGAAGTTGGTGAAGGGGATTTTTAATGCCTTTAGTAGTTACAGAAAGTACATATGGGAGAGGACCTTTGTCGGACATGAGAAATGAGCAGGAATTTCAGGAATTAAAATCTCTCCGCTCATAAATATGAAACAAGAAGATGAAGGTGTGGGGTCAATCCTATCTTTTGAAACCCTACTGTTAGAATATTTGAAATCTGCACGAAGAAAGCAATATATCATTCTGCAGTCAAATTTTTACATCAGGATTCCCTCAGAAGACAAAAAGCCTCAAGGTGGCCAGGTTTGTTGAAGCCATACTTCCTCGTGAGGTGCAGGTGGAGGACCCTGTATAAGGATTATTTACGGGGCGATAGCTACGGACAGACACGTGGCGCACCAGAATCCAGCAGTGGGTGGACAGAGTAGGTTTTGTGGGATAGCAGAGAATATAAAGCGTTTGTTTTTGACATGCAAAAGATTGAAAGATCTTTTTGATCTTCTTAAGAGATGGTTTCAAGTATTTGATGAGGAATTCTCAAAAGGAGTTTTTATTGGGCGCATGATGTATAGATTCTTAATCAGAAGGAAAGCGTGTTTATTAAACTACTTATTAAACTACTTCAGGCTTCAAACATAAGATATAAAACTGTCATTTTTTGTGAAGAATCAACAACAGGTGGGACACAATCATGAAGTGGAACGAAATTTATTGGATATTGCAAACTTTTTCAACAAATAAAAAACTGAAAAATTGGGCGAGCAAAATTATTCAGCCCCTTTACTTTCAGTGCAGCAAACTCTTTCCGGAAGTTCAGTGAGGATCTCTGAATGATCCAATGTTGACCTAAATGTCTAATGTTGATAAATAGAATCCACCTGTGTGTAATCAAGTCTCCGTATAAATGCACCTGCTCTATCATAGTCTTAGAGGTCCGTTTAAAGCACAGAGAGCATCATGAAGAACAAGGAACACACCAGGCAGGTCAGAGATACTGTTGTGGAGAAGTTTAAAGCTGGATTTGGATACAGAAAGATTTCCCAAGCTTTAAACATCCCAAGTAGCACTGTGCAAGCGATAATATTGCAATGGAAGGAATATCAGACCACTGCAAATCTACCAAGACCTGGCTGTCCCTCTAAACTTTCAGCTCATACAAGGAGAAGACTGATCAGAGATGCAGCCAAGAGGCCCATGATCACTCTGGATGACCTGCAGAGATCT
>JAFFST010054063.1:155779-165948 GCA_022414735.1 Noturus placidus
AAGCGACTTACAGCTGTAATCGCAGCAAAAGGTGGTGCTACAAAGTATTAACTAAAGGGGGCTGAATAATTTTGCTCGCCCAATTTTTCAGTTTTTTATTTGTTGAAAAAGTTTGAAATATCCAATAAATTTTGTTCCACTTCATGATTGTGTCCCACCTGTTGTTGATTCTTCACAAAAAATTACAGTTTTATATCTTTATGTTTGAGGCCTGAAATGTTGAACAGTTCAAGGGGGCCGAATACTTTCAGAAGGCACTGTATAGCATTTGTATATTATAATTCTATTTTTAAAAAATGAAGGGTGGTTTAATGATATTTGGTGTGTCAACAATATTTTGTGTGCAATTGACGATGGTGAGTTGTTTCTGAATTTTTTATTTTATTTTATCAATGAGTATTTGATGATGTTGTTGTGGCATATGTTTTTATTTTGTAAATAGTAGTTTTGTTAAACTGCTCTCTCTCTCTCTCTCTCTCTCTCTCGCTTGCTCTCTCTCGCTCTCTCCCTCTCATATACGTACTCTCTCTCATAACCTGTAGATTCATTTTTCCCCATATTACACTTTTTCATCACAATGTCCATGTCCACCATAAGAAAAGTCTCAGAACGTTGAGAAAATAACCGTACAATTCAAGTTCGAATTACATCTATTCCGCTTGACAACTGCAATGGACTGGCATCTCATCTGCCAATTTTCCCATCTCAGTGTTCCCGTGATAGGGTCTAGATCTGCCATGTCCCTGTCCAGGAAAAGAAGTTAGTGAAAAGCAATAAAAGAAGCAATGATCTAGACAACTGTATAGACTGATAATATACAACTGTATAGACTGATAATATACAGCTCTGAATAATCTGAAGAATCTGAATAATCTGTTCAATATTACTCTGAATCTTGCTTTAATTAAAGAATCAAATCAAAGCAGCCAATATAAATTTACAATCTAATACATTACTCTGGGTGTTTGTGTGTGTGTGTGTGTGTGTGTGGGTGGGGGGGTGTAAGGTCATGTTTTAGCCCTTTTTAAGGACAACTATCTCCATAACAATAATAATATAATGCATATTTTATCTGAAAAACTAAAAGAGCCAAAACATTTCCTATATGGTTACTGGGGTTAAGGTCAGGGTTAGATATAGGTCTGAGCATAGAATTAATTAGCTCCTTTAATAATTACATCAGAGTGGCATGGTGGCACAGAGGGAAGCGTTGCCACCTCACAGCTCAAGGGTCCTGGGTTTGATCCTGAGCTTGGGCTATTCAGGAGGCTATTCATTCTCTCCCTGAGTCCACATGGGTTTCCTCCAGGTTTCCTCCCAAAACCAGTAGGTGGATTGGCTAAGATAAATTGCCCCAAAGTGTGAATGACTGTGTGAAGGTGTGTGCTTGGCACCCTTTGATGAACTAGCATCCCATCCAGGGTGGATTCCCGCCTCACGTTCTGTGTTCCTGGCACAGACCCACTGCCACCAGAACCACTGTGAGCCTCACTCTTTCGGGAGATGAGTGAGCAAATAATTGCATCAATTGAAAGAGTTAGGAATATCTATTGATAATATAGGATATCAATGCACACACACATACACACAGGTAGTAAAATCTGTGTGTATGTGTGTTCATTGATATCCTATATTTCAGAAACTTACAGTGTACTGAAAAAAATCGGTATATACCATCAGGTAATGAGTTTCCCAGGACAGAGTGACCTCAACACAGCTCATTACAGATGTGAACTGATTCTGAGACATTGTTCTTGAAAATTGCTTAGATAAATTGTTAATTTTGAAAAAATATGTGGAGCATAACTAAAATATTTTTGCTTCACTATTTGAATATCAGTGGCTTTCATCCTTGGTCTCTGTTCTGTACTTTTGAGATAACCAACCTGTCATTTCTTTGTGGAATGAATAACTTTTTCTTATCTCCGCCATAAAATGGATCATTAATTCTCAGTCATGATTTTTGGTCTGTATGAGCTCTAAATTGTCACTAGAAAGTTTTTGAGCAGCTGACCCCTGCTTTGAGATTAATGATCGAGGGTTACGTATAAGAGTACATGCTCTGCTTTTTCATTTACTGTATATATGGGAATAAAGGCTGATTTACTCTGCACTATGCTATTAGGAATCGTGGATTTATTGAAGGTACTGCATGCTGTGTGAGAATGAATGTGAGCAGAGGGGTATAAAATGAATATAAATTAAGGGACTACTCTAGCTCTTATAGATCTCTATTCTGAGACCACTTGAAACAGAATTTTGCTATTTGCTATATATTACAAACATTCGTCACTCTGCCCATGTGTTTGTCCACTGTGTTGGCTTTTTGTCCACTGCATGACTGGAAATGAACCCAAGACATCCTGCCAGGTTAGATACAATGTTAAGAGAAACACACTGGAAAAATCAGTGCTAGAAATCTTATTAGTTATGACAACTGGCTGCACTAATGTTTATCGAACCAACCCCCAACAAACCACCCATTTATGTTGAAGCTGAGAGTGGAAAGGGACTGAACAGCTTCTGCTTAACCACTGTGCCAGTTGTGTGGTAATTATCAATGCATCACTAAATGCATCCTTAAGCAGCTTCATTATCAAACAGAGCATGTGGAAACAAGAAAAAAGAGGAGGCAGAGAGGTAATATTACCTCTGTGCTGTGAATCACCATTGAAAATGATCCCTCAAACTATTTCCTTCCCCTAGAGAACCAAAAAGTTCTCATCAGTGCCATATGAAGAATTTTGTGCCTACTGTCAATGGTGTTATACAATAGCACGTGTGAATATCAAGCATATTCACCAAAATCATTACTTTACGGGCAATCCCCAAATGAGATAAACACCAGATGGTCATGTTTGCCATGTTGTTGTGCACTGCTTACTTTATTTACCATTGAACACATCCTCCATCATCAGGTTTGTCTCCATGAAGTATTTACTGACTCCTGAGCAGTAGAGATGCATAACAAATTGCCCCGCAGTGACTCGAGGTTGATGGGTGGGACTTGTTTAACAACCCATCTGTTTGTGTCTGGGATTTATTACAATTTTTACTACAGTGCTATTAAATTTTCAAATCAGATTGGTCAGAAGGTGTTGATTAATTTTCTTGAACAGCATGACTCATGATAGCATTTCAGTAGTTTCAGTTGCAAGGCAAATCACAGGTTTACATTAATGTGATCTTTCTCATACGTTATTGTTTCTATAGTAACAGCTGTAGTGAACAGCATTTGAGATAGCATTCCAGTGACCAATTAATAACAGGACTCCTCTCTAGCTACCAGGTAGAAAAAGGTTTGCCACATTATGATTGGATTTTAGTGAACAAACATAAATAAATTCCTGATATCAGCAGATAAGCTGCAAAGACAACTTTCAGGCACCTCTTAAAGGACAGGAAAGGAGACCCCCTTCACCCACATCCACATGAGGAAGGACTTATCATTAGACGATATGTTGACCCTAACCACTAAACTCAATCCTAAAGTTTAAGTGAGCACTGCCATAAGAATTCTTTAGGACCTCTGGATAGAGCAGCAGTGGCTGAAACAAAGACAGGCCATAAAGACCCATCCAAGTCCATTCGTATATATATGCTTTGAATCCTTAAAATTGACATAATTGACACATCCACTTCACAGTCATGTAAAGAAATGTTAATAGAAAATGATTGTTGACACAACAGTTTATATGAGTTGGCCTATTAAGACACGAAAGAATGTATGGGTGAGAGTTCAACCATTTCTTTCCATTGCTGTGAAAAAGTATTTGCCCGATTTCTTCTGGTTTTGTGTATATCTCATAATAAATAGTTTTAGGTCTTCAAATGAAATATAAAACAAAGGCAACCCGATTAAGCACAGTATAAAAATTTTATTTATTTATTTATTTTATGAAAGCAAAATAAATAAATAAATAAATGTGTTACCTAACACCTATCACCAATGTGAAAAACTTAAAATCTGGTTCTGCCAGCTTTAGCAGCAATAGCTGCAACCAGACATTTCTGATAATTGAAGACCAGTCTTTGATTTATTTCTAGGACTAGGATTTACTCCTATGCTTTGGATCATTGTCTTGCTGCATAATCCAGTTGCACTTATGGACTGATGATCGGACATTCTCCTTAGGATTTTCTGGTAGAGAGCAGAATTCATGCTACCTTCAATTATTGTAAGTTGCCCATTCCCTGAAACAGCAAAGCATCCCCACACCATCACACCCCCACCACCATGCTTGACCATAGGTATGATGTTCTTTTTGTGAAATCTCTGTTTGGTTCATGTCAAATTTAACAGGACCCCTGTCTTCTAAGTAGTTCTACTTTCAATTCATCAATCCACAGAGAATTCCTCCAAAAGATTTGGAAGACACAAGGTTTGTTTTGGCAAAATTCAGACGAGCCTTAATGTTCTTCTGGGTTAGCAGTGGTTTTCACCTCGCCACTCTTCCATGGATGCCATTTTTGCCCAGTGTCTTTCTGATAGTGGAGTCATGAACATTTATTTATATATTGATGCAAGAGAAGACTGTAGGTCCTTTGATGTTGGTGCATAAAACCATTGGTGGTACATACAACATTATACATTTCTGCATTTTACTAATTGTTTTGGAGCAATGTAATTATTCAGAACTTTAAAAATGATACAGTAATTACACGGCAATAAAATATTTTAATTGCTCATATGAAATATTCATAGTTTCTTGTTAAAGTTTGGATGTGGATGTTATTGAATTAATTAAGTACATTTAAAATTAGGAGCAGAGCTTCTTCTTTAACCCTTTTTGATGACGAACTCAACCAAATTTAGCTTGTGAATGTGGCGTAATATGACATACTTTGATTTTCCACTCATTGGACTGCTGCCAACAAAGAAAGCATGCTATGACCAACATTGCTGCACCAGAGTCAGCCCTACACAAAGGCTCTAAAAATATCCAGCTTGCATGCAGAGTGACTCATTTGCATTTTGTTAAGAGCATGAACTCGTGTGTATACCACAAGGAACATAGAATCCCAACATTCACAGTGACAACATCCCTGAGTAATCCCAGAATCCCCTTAAGTGTTTTGTTTTCACTGCTTTTCTCTGACACTTGTAGATCGCTGTAGGGTTTGGAGGGTCTCTGAGACTCAGGTGTGACTCTTAAGAGCTGGTACCAAATGTCCAACACTTTGCTGTCACTCAGATATGGTCCGTTTCCTACGCAGCCCTCTGAAGACCTGATACAAGCCTGTAGATGACTCCTGCTTCACTGTGTGCACTGTGTGCAATACTCTTTTAGAGTATGTAAAGCTCACAAAAAGCTACTTTACCTACACTTTTACAGTTACAGGCCTCAGTGGCTGATGGTTCTATTGTGCTCTAGCGCACTTAAAACATCATGCAACATTTCGGACTGAAATTGTAGCACACCAACAACAAAGAACAATACTGAGTAGCTTATCAACAACTAGCCAGCTAGTGTTGGTGATACCTCTGATACTGATGATTACATCCTCAAAACAGTGATTAGCATGGTCAGTTTTATAGATATAACCATGTACTGTATCTGTGTAATAATTAATCTGCTACAGTATAAACTCATTTAAAAGTTAAGACAGGACACTTTGCACTGTTTATTATTGTGCAAGGCCATGTTAATTTGATGTCACGCTATAAACAAAGAAAGAACTGCTAGTTGAGATGATGCCAAGATGAGTTGAAATTTCAAGTTGAGGGGGCATTTTTGGTGGTTTTTACTGGTGATAAGCAGGGAATTACAAGTTGCAACATAACCTCAAATGCAGCATTAGAGTCAAAATAAAAGGGCCTTTCTGCATTGCCTACTCCTTGCATTTACAACATTAACTTTCTGCCCCCTGAAAACTCCTTTATAACTGTTTTTATTTATTTATTTATTTATTTGTTTATTTGTTTATTTATTTATTTATTTAAATTTGTATAAAATTGGTGGGGAGGGCCTGGGCTAGTGGGTGCTCTCCGGGTGGGCCAATCTTGTGCCGTGCCCAGTGCAAGAACCCCACATGTGATCACATTTGAAAATACATTTTTTTGTGTGTGAGAAAATAACAATAATTATGTGGAATGATCATGTGTAAAATAATAATAAAAAAATAATAAATAAATAAATAAATAAATATAATAATAATAATAATAATAATAATAATAATAATAATAATTAATGTGCTAAATATATATGAAGATTATGTGACTTTTTTCCGCATGTAAGTTTTCCCCTATCCGTAAGTGTATGTCTGTACTGGAAGTATTTTTTGTTTTGTTATTTTTTTAATGCTAACCCTACCTTGAACATACTCCACAGAAAAACAGAGAACGACAGAAAAAAGCAATAATTTCTCATTTACAAATTAGCAATTAGCAGAAGAGATTGAAAATGGAATGGACCCTTTGAGGGCAATTTCATTAGAGTGAATGTTTCTAAAATTCACATGTAAATTTCACATGTAAAAATTATGTGACTTTTCCATTAAGGTAAACTCACTGTCATAAACTATAGTTATTTAGTTTTAAATAATATGTGCTAAAATATTCTGTGTATGATGTCTTTCTGCATTTATACATCATCTAAAAACCTAGAACTGAATAGGAAATTCAGTACTTGTGAAAAAGAATTGTGAAATAGCTGTGTGATTTGTGGTGTAAGGTATTATAATAAAGCAGAGGGGAGAGATTACAAAAATGTAATGACATCCCAGATGTGATTTAGATACACTGCTCACTGAGGTTGTAGAAGATATTCAACTAAGCAGATTAGACTCCATACTTACTTTTTAATCCTATTGTATTATATGCAGCAAAATGAAGCTATACCATTTTACTTGCTTAAAGGGTCAGTGAACCTTTTTTTTTTGACATACCATATCATCATCAGAACCTTTTGCTAGTGGTTCCACCTCATTGAGAGACAGTCTTTGTCAGTAAGTTATCTTTGTTCCACACAGTGACCTTTGATTCCTCCGAGGGAGTGGTTATTTGATGAGAAGATTCAATTGTCACTTTGGGAAAGGTATAGTTCATGTTCTCTTTAGTTTATTTTCTCTATCTTCATGCTCCTTCAGGTCAGAGCAATGTGAGCATGGCTGATTTTGTACAACAGAGGCATTTTTAAGAGATCAGCCAAGGTCATCTTCATCAATAAATTACCTCTACATCCCAGGCCTTGATCTTTCCCACCCAAATCAATGGACACTTGATCACTGTGTCAACAGGTATGCTCTAAAACATCCTTTAGAAGGTTATAATTAGACCATTGTTCATTTAATGCATTAATGATTGAAAATCTTAATGAAGAAGGCACCAAACAGCAAAACACTAATTAACCTATTGGCATTTTGATACCTGCTTAATTTAATTTTATTATTACAGTCTCAAACGTATGGAGTGAATTAACATTTCACTACAGTAAAAATCAATAAATTGCACAAAAGTCTCAAACTGGACAATTGATTTTTTCATTTCTAGAGAGGAAAGTCAGTAGTAGCTGCTTATGCTGTGTTATAGTTGTAAAATCAATAGTAATAACAACTTACCTTTGAGGGACATTTTTCACCACAGAAGCAGACATGCCAACAGCAAACTCAGCAAATCAAGTCCCACTTTCTGCATGGACACGGACCGAAGCGTAATGATGTTGTAATAGCTGACTGGGGCTGTTTTAAGCTTGTAGTCCAGAGGATTAGGCCCTGGGTACAGTTTTATAATTTGGCGCTGCAACCTGTACTACTTAGCCTAATAGATGTAAATGATAGATACCTTCACTCAATTACTCTCAAATGGGAAAATTTAACTGGCAGTGCCTCCAATCGATAAACCAGAGATAATATATATTTATACTCCTTCTAGCTGTATACTGTAATTCAAATACCCTATATTTGTTTAAATGGTATTATAACAGGAATTTACTCAATGAAAAATACCAACAATATGTTTTAGTAAAAGAAACACAATGATTTAATTCATTCAGCAATAATAAAAGAAACACAAATTCCCGTTTAACTGATTTTAAATTAAAATAATCCCTTTACCAAATATAACCAACTTGAAATAACAATTTAAAATACTCAAAAAGATAAAACTCAAAACCTTGTTAGTAACTCTTTGATAACCCTTAGGTGTCTCGTGTCATTTTACTCTATATAAAATATAACCAGTACCTTTACTCGGTAAGTGTAAAACACAAACACTATGCTGGGGCCCACATTCACACACACACACACACACCCGTATAACTTATGGCATTTAGCAAAAACCTCGTTGCAGGCCTGGAGCGTTGCTCGGGTGCGTTCAGGCCCAAAACATAAAATGGCCGATTCACTTGATTCACAAGCAGAGAAAAAAAATGAAACGTGCATGTGCAAAGTTATGAGTACTCACGACCTCGGAGAATGAGCAGGGGTAGAAGAAGGTGAGGGAAATGGGACGCTGGTCTCTGGCAGCACACAGCAACAGCTCGCAAACAGAGAAACGCAGCTCAGGAAGAAGAAGACAGTCTATCATATCCCACCGAAAAAAGGAAAACAGTCCTCCGTCGTGGTCCACAGGAACTTTCCCTTTTTACAGCCACAATGTCCTCCTCGTGTAGGCTATGAGCCGCTGGCTAACAGCTAACAGTATTTAGCACATGACTCGGTTTTCAGGCAACAGTAACATTCAGTCACCATACGAAAAAAAAAACATTAACAAGCTTGACACTTCCTCTTGTAGATCACAAAAAGTCCAACACTCAAGGTAACTGGTCGTCAACCACAAGTTAGGAACAAATTGCTCTCGTACAATGTCTCTCTCTCTCTCTCATTTAATAAACTATATATACATATTTTACTAGCAAAGGTATTTTAACCTGGGCTACATTCAATTAGCACAGAAATGTCACTGTCACTTTATAGCCACTTTATTTATACTACTTTCCTTCAGGTTGTTTAGTACTCCACATTCATGGCAACAATGATAAGAAACAACGACTATGTTTACACGCACATCAAACTCCGTTGATATTTGGGTTCCAGCCATATTCTGAATACAATGTTTATATACATACAGGCATCAGAATATTCATGTATACATGGTTGGTTTAAGTATGCCTGAGTTGAGATTTCTAAATCCAGAGCCTACAGCTAAGCATCTGTTAGCACCCAGAATCCCTTGTGGACTGAGAATGCGTGTATATCTCCTTTCAGTGGATTTTCTGAATAAGGTGTTTACATGCAACAAATTCCCGATTAAAACAAGCATATTTCAGGGGTGGGAATCAGAATTTGGGGAATTAGAATATTGTCTTAATCTGAATTGGGCAATTGAATTGCGGTGTTTACACATGACTCAATACAAATGAGAATATTGCCAAAATCGGATTCCTATCAGAATATTGATGTGCATTTAAACGTATTCACTGATTGTTAGAACAGTTCATAGACTGTCCTCATTGCTTCCTTTTTTATTCCAGCTGCTGTTTATATATAATTGTCTTGTATATTGTTTGTTGTGTGATATCATGAAGCTCATTCAAATAAATAAATAAATTATATATACAGCTTCAGGGTCCCAGTATAAGTTTGATACTGAGCTTCAGTAAATGTATGTGTGGAATTTCACATCTTCCATGTTCTCTGCCTCTTCATGTGGGTTTTATGTTGGTTTCCCTGTTTCCTCCCACCTCCCACATCCATGCCGAGAGGTGAACTGGTGGCTCTAAATTGACTTACGTAAGGGGGAATGATTGTACAATCATGTCTGAATGTGTGCACATGGTGGCTCATTCAGAGTATATTATATATAAAATTAATTGTTATATAATTACAGTGGTGTGAAAAAGTGTTTGCCCCCTTCCTCATTTCCTGTTCCTTTGCATGTTTGTCACACTTAAGTGTTTCGGAACATCAAACCAATTTAAACAATAGTCAAGGACAACACAAGTAAACACAAAATGCAATTTGTAAATGAAGGTGTTTATTATTAAAGGTGAAAAAAAAATCCAAACCATCATGGCCCTGTGTGAAAAAGTGATTGCCCCCCTAAACCTAATAACTGGTTGGGCCACCCTTAGCAGCAACAACTGCAACCAAGCGTTTGCGATAACGTGCAATGAGGCTTTTACAGTGTCCTGGAGGAATTTTGGCCCACTCATTTTTGCAGAATTGTC
>JAFFST010054063.1:175795-188595 GCA_022414735.1 Noturus placidus
GTCCTTGACTATTGTTTAAATTGGTTTGATGTTCCGAAACACTTAAGTGTGACAAACATGCAAAGGAACAGGAAATGAGGAAGGGGCAAACACTTTTTCACACCACTGTAGATCTGAATTCATCCCAGATGGGATTCTGGCCCATCTCAGGGCATAATGCAAACACACATTCACAACTAGGTGCAATCTGCCTACCTACATGCTTTGGTCAAAGGAAAGAAACCAGAGAACCTGGAAAATTCTCACATGGACACGGGGAGAAAATTTTAAACTCCACATAGACAGTAACCCAAGCTCAGAATTGAACCAGGGACCCCAGAGCTGTGAAGGCACAACACCACCCGTTGCTTCACCATGTCCTGCCAGCTGCATTAATAATACTAATACTATGAATACTAAGAATGTAGAATAAGCATACTGTTTTCAAGTCTCTGTGTATCCTTCTCCTTCTGTTTCCTTTGAAGATGCTAATCCACCCCCTACATAAACATATGGCCAAAAGTATGCGGAAACCTTGTTCAAAGTATTGAACATCCCATTCTAAAACCATGGACATTAATATTGAGTTGTCTCCCCTTCCCATTGCTGTTACTAGGCAGGTATTCCACTAGATTGTGGAATATGCCTATGGGGATTTGTGTACATACAGCCACAAGAGCTCAGCAGGATGGGCATTCATGTTATAGCAAAGAGGCCTGGTGCACATCCATCATTCCAATTTAGCCCAAAGGTGTTCGGTGGGGTTGAGGTCAGAGCAGCTTTGTATAAACCACTCAATTTCCTTCACACCAACCTAGGCAAACTATGTCTTTATGGAGCTTGCTTTGTGCACAGGGGCATTGTCATGCTGGAACTTGTTTGGGCCTCTTAGTTCCAGTGAAGGGAAATATTATTGCTACAGCAACCAAAGCCATTCTAGACAACTGTTTCCAGCTTTATGGCAACAGTTTGGGGAGTAGGTGCGTGTGAGTGTCAGGCATCCACAAACTATGTTTAGATGGGGATGACTACACTACACAACAACTGACTCAGCTGAGAAGACAGATTGGTTGTCCATTTAAAGAGGGAGGGATCAGTCATGAACAATATATAATACCACACATTTTCTTAGGGTGGGTTAGTGCCAAGATACCATGAATGAGGTTTTAAGGTGGGTGATGAGAATAGTGGAGAAAGGGTCGTACTGAAATGGGTTGGGGAAGACTTTGAAAGGTAACTTTGAAAGGATTTGCTCACAGAGGTATTGTCTGGCCATGTTGGTCAAAAATGAGAACTGCAACAAGTGTTAATAGAGGTTCATTGGGGAAAAAATCTCACTGCCCGATGATCATGAGAGGAGCAGTGGACATAATAGTTAATAGAGTTGCCTATTTGGATTAGATTAAAAATATCCCATGGCCACCAAGATAATGTTTTATAGCAAATAATCTAAATTAAATCTAATAAATTTCCATAAAGTATAAGTGCATACAGTGTATCTGCAATATATCTGTCATCTTTTTCAATGCCTAAATTCTTGAGGCTAGTTTTGGGTTATTTATGAAGTTTTTGAGATGCACTGTAGTTGGGCTTGACATTTTTACTGAAACTTGGTTTCCTCCCCCAGTCCAAAGACATGCATGGTAGGCTGATTGGCATGTCCAAAGTGTCCGTAGTGTATGAATGGGTGTGTGAATGTGAGCGTGATTGTGCCCTGTGATGGATTGGCACCCTGTCCAGTGTGTACCCTGCCTTGTGCCCCATGCTCCCTGGGATAGGCTCCAGGTTCCACGGTATAGAAGATGGATGGATGGATGGATGTTGCTTAGTAAAAAATAATAAAAAAGCATGCTGTGTATCCTAGACAAACAAGTTCAGTTTAGGTTTTGAGAACCACTTACTCAGTTTATTAACCTTTTAAAATTGAATGGGTTCTATTATTACATGGCATTCATTTGAAAAACAAAACAATTCCTTTGCTTTTGTGTTGTTTTTTGTGTTCTGATGAAATGTTGTTGTGTATTATAAAGTAAATGAGAATGATAAAGGTCATGTATACATATTGTATGTTAATTAAATAACCCACATTGTACATGTTGTGCATTGTATTGCCATTTTGTGACTAAGGGAATATAAAAAGTTTAATGCTTGAATATTCAATTAAACCATTTACAGCACGGGCTTTTTAGTTAATCATACATACCTTGGCTCATTAGCAAACCAGCATAAAATTTATATATATATATATATGGGGAAATAGAACAAGACTTGAGATTTTCTACGTTTAAAAGGAGTTAAAACAGAGAGAAAGTGCCATACTTGGCACTGAGAGGATTCAAACAGGATAAACACATTTCTACAACACCACCTGGAAACTTGTTAAAACAAATATTTTTCTTTTTATTGTTCACTGTTTAGTTTATTGAGTTATTTTTTTTTCAAGTGTTTGCCAAAGAGCTGCAGACATAGATTGAAGATTAAAATGATATTTGAGTAAAAAGAGAGTGAAATCTCTTCTCCTAATACAATTTTAAATGCTTAATGTATTCTGTGAAAAATATATTCTGAACACAACCATATTCTGGATCAAAACTTATGGTTATGAAACAAGTTTTGTGGTTATGAAAACCTTTTATATCATTTAATGTGGACAATAAATAAGTAGACCTGAACACAATCTGTTGAAATTTACTTAGACATGGTAGTAAATCAGAAGGTAACTATACATCTCTCTAAACATACAATAGTATGATTGCAGTAAACCTGTTTAAGTAAACTTGTACAATATATTTGAATGAACTTGACATATCATTATGATCTGGGAACAATCTATCTCTGTTGAGATGTCTACTGAAATACAAGAGGACACACATGCGGATTACTGGGATCTTTTGTTTCAGGAGAAAAAAATCTGAGTGACAGAAAACTTTTATATATAAGAAACATAATGATACAGAATAGCTATTGAAGAAGGGAATTTAAATCTTTGAGGAATGTATTAACTGGTTGCTCTCAGATCATAATGTTAAATGAGTGATTTAATAAAGGCATATGAATGTTGAGGATTAAACCTGTTAAGCCTATAGATAAAAGACTCATGGAGAGTATTACCTGTAAAATATTTTTGGTGTGCTACAAGTAACTAATTAGTGTGATAAAGTTTTATCCTTTTACAGTAAGAATATATCAGTTCCAATAGAAACATTATTTTAAAAATTCTCGACTCACTTATAGCTGTTCCTTAAATTAGATTTACAATTATCTAATATATAACTGTTGAAAATGTAGTGTAAAATGAGGTCATTTAAACACAAATACTAACACCTTAGGCTGGCCGTGTGTATTAAAACATTTGGCTGGCAGTGTGTATTTAAGTCCCTATACTATAGCTGTTCAGCAAACCAACATCCTTTCAAGACATCTATGTCTATATCAGTGATCAGCTGATTCATTGAGCGTTTTTTGAATTTTTGAATGCATTAGTTGACAAACCACTTAAAATGTCTTAACAATAGCATTGTTACTGTAAATGGCTAAATCATTAATTAGACCTTACTATTAGATACCATTTATACCTGAGACATTGACTGACATTGGTAAGCTACCCAATGCCAAAATAAGCCAATGTTCCACATTCAGAATATATGAAGCATGTCTTTATTGATTAGACATCTATGTCTATATCAGTGATCAACTGATTCATTGAAACGTGCGATTAAAAGAAACAGTCTCATCAAAACATAACAGAGCTGTCATTAGATGTAATGCATCCCTGCTTTGCAGTATTCAAGTGTATAATTTATTCATGGTGCTATATTCTTTACTACAGTAATCAAGCTGTCAGACCAAGAATGACATGTGACATAAATACAAATTCACAGCTCATTGTATGTTCAACTTCTCAAGGCAAAAAGGGTTGCTTATTTTGATGTATAATACGATTAATATACATGGCCAGTCTGTGACTAAATGTAATATAAATGCTAGTAGAGGTTGTGATTGATCTCACAGTTTTACCTGTGGGTTTTTTTTTTACTGTTAAAAAATTTATGCTAGCATCATTAATGCTAGCTGGGTATTTTAATCTCTGTCCCTAAGAGCTGAGTTAGCCATTAAAGTCTCCCCCTACTGCACAACATTGATTATAGCAAAACATACTGATCTTTTTTCTTTTTTCCAGTTTAATCAAGTAGGGCCCAAAGCAGGAAATGTCATCTAACAAGCAGAGTGCTGCCAGAAGATCTGAAGTGGCAAAAATATTTGGTGGGATTTTAACTACAATCACTTGAGCCATAAACGGAGATAGTCATTAGCGAGCTGTGGCTACGAGGAGAGATAATTGGCTGCTGTCCACTGCTAGACAAATATAAAGATGGTTCTTACTGCAGTCTCATGTCTGTCAGCGAGCCAATTAAGTGTGGTGGATTGAGTGCAAGATACCTCACAAGTATTGAAGGTCTCTTAAATGTTTTTTGTGACAACTAGTCAAAATGTTAGACCAGGTGAATGCATGCATTGTAGTGAGCACGGACGCTGTCTGCCTCAGCATGATCAGATCTCGAACAGATTTAAACTGCAATCTATACAGTGTGTTTACACTAGGGATAGGGTTGCCCACAGCACAACAACCTTATTCAATTATTCCAAAGAAGTTTGCAAAATTCTGCTAGGAAAGCAAAAATGGGCCAGAATTGTGGAGTGATATGATTAAGGATCTGGGAGCAATGCCAAAAAATATTAAAAGAATTTCATGTGGCTTATCACAAAGCACTAAAGAAAACTATTATAACAGGCAGTCAAACGAATATGTTCAGTTCTTTACTAGCTTTACATATAAAAAAAAAACATACTCTGAATTTAAATAAACTCATAACCACCAGAGTTTATTTAAGATTTAGTTGCTAGTTAACTTGAATACATAGCCTGGAGAACTTGATGATAATTAATAATCCATCCATCCATTTTCTGTACCGTTTATCCTACAAAGAGCCTGTCCCAGGGAACTCGGGGCACAAGCCGGGGCACACCCTGGATGTGGTGCCAACCCATTGCAGGGCACAATCACACACCCTTTCACACACTACAGACAATTTAGAGATGCCAATCAGCCTATAATGCAGGTCTTTGGACTGAGAGATGAAACAGAGGAAACTCCCAAAGCATGAGGAGAACATGCAAACTGTGTGCACACAGGGCAGAGACAGTAATTCAATCCCCAGCCCTGGAGGTGCGAGGCAAACATACTAATATGCCACCATGTCCCCAATAACTAATAAGCTCTTGTATTTTTAACTTCATTATCGATATTTAGACAAACAGCTAACAAAGTGAATCCATTGTTAAGATACAATTTGTGTCCCACTGTAATTTAAAACACTTACAAATAACCATGGAAAGTAAAGGTAAAAAACTAAACATTTTAAACATGGGTAGAATGTCCTTCACAGGAACCAACATACATATGTCAGATAAATAACTGAATGAATGAAACACTCATAAAACCTTTAAAACACAGCATTGTTGACTGTCCTAACCCACTGTAAGTACAGATTACCTATAAATATAATCTAACTTAAAAAAATACTATGTTTGCATTAATGTTTGAATCCATTTAACATCTCATGCTTGAAGCATCCTTTTCAGTGAGTCATTTACTATGGTTTAGGAAAAACAGAAAAATCATTTCAGCTCTCAACCCTCTTAACTGAACATATAAAGCCACCAACCATCATACATGGATGCTAGTTGTATTTGCTAATTCTATGATAAAATCTCAACCTTATTGCATTGTCAGCAAGGTAACTTTGTATAAAAAAAATGAGATTGTTACCTGAGATGGGTCAACACATTTTTGAATGCATTAGTTGACAAACTACTTAACATGTCTTAACAATAACATTGTTCTGAGCGACAGAAAACTTTTATATATAAGAAACATAATGATACAGAATAGCTATTGAAGAAGGAAATCTAAATCTTTGAGGAATGTATTAACTGGCTGCTCTCAGATCATAATGTTAAATGAGTGATTTAATAAAGGCATATGAATTTGGAGGATTAAACCTGTTAAGCCTATAGATGAAAGACTCATGGAGAGTATTACCTGTAAAATATTTCTGGTGTGCTACAAGTAACTAATTAGTGTGATAAAGTTTTATCCTTTAACAGTAAGAATATATCTGTTCCAATAGAAACATTTTTTTAAAAAAATTCTCGACTCACTTATAGCTGTTCCTTAGAGTAGATTTACAATTCTCTAATATATAACTCTTGAAAATGTAGTGTAAAATGAGATCATTTGAACACAAATACTAAAACCTAGGCCGGCCGTGTGTATTAAAATTTTTGGCTGGAAGTGTGTATTTAAGTCCGTATACTATAGCTGCTCAGCAAACCAACATCCTTTCAAGACATCTATGTCTATATCAGTGATCAGCTGATTCATTGAGCGTTTTTTGAATTTTTGAATGCATTAGTTGACAAACCACTTAAAATGTCTTAACAATAGCATTGTTACTGTGAATGGCTAAATCATTAATTAGACCTTACTATTAGATACCATTTATACCTGAGACATTGACTGACATTGGTAAGCTACCCAATGCCAAAATAAGCCAATGTTCCACATTCAGAATATATGAAGCATGTCTTTATTGATTAGACCAGGGGTGCACAATAGGTCGATCGTGATTGACCGGTCGATCGCAAAGGAAGTGCGGGTAGATCGTAATTCAAAAAAAAAAAAAAAAGTTAGCGTTGACGTGTCTTTTCTCTCACCACACGTGTGTGATCAAACACACCAGAGCTAAAGTCTAGCAAGCGAAATCAGAAAGTTAACTTTTTTCAGTCTTTTAAAGACTAAACCCAGCTCCCAGTGTGCCCAGTGTCACCACGGACAATGTGCCCGCAATGAGGTCTGTGACCACACTGAGCTCCTACACACTGACGTGAGGTGGATTAGTAGTGTAAATTCCTGCAGAGATTTTGAGAGCTCTTTCCAGAGATAAGTGAGTTTATTTTTGCTGTTAAACATGCAGAATCTCCAACTCAATGATGATCAATGGCATTTTAACCGATCTGACCAACATGTTAAATGAGCTTATTTTTGAGCTGCTAAGAAAAGACAAAACCGTGGTCAATATGATCAGCTCAGTTAATGCCTTTAAATGGAAAATGCACCTTCTGTACTCAAAGCTGCAGCACCATGAACGTCCAAAACCTCACGTCAGAGCTGGAGACGCAGTGGAAGGCTTGTGCGCAATTGAACATTGCACTGCACGGAGCAGATTGACAGCTGTCAGTCAGAGTTTCACAGACACGTTCAAGACTTTGCTTTACTGGAGTCAGTCGCTACTATTATTTCTGTGAGTCAGCCCTTTCCCACATGAAGATTATTAAGTCCAAATACCATTCCACAATGACTGATCATCATTTGGAGGCCTGCTGGAGGCTGGTTACCAGCAGCTACTGTCCGGACTATGCAACCCTGGCTGATTCTATTCAGTGCACGTCATCAGAGTAAGGTAATGACCAAAAATGTACTGATAAATTACAGCTTATTGCTCATATAAAGTCTAAGGTTGTGTCTATACTTACCTTTAAAACTGAAGTGTTTAAGTTAACACATTTGCTGTAGAAGGAAAGGTTATTCCAAAACGCTGCTTTCACTTTCCCAAAGTATCTCATTACTTGACCTTTGCCCAATGATCAATTGTTTACAACCTTCTCGACTGGTTCCACTAATTTCTTTAATTGAGTTTTTAAAATCTTCTGGATGCAGGGCATTTCAGTATTTCAAGCTGCATACATAAAACTGCAATGAAAAGTGCTGTATACTCATGGCATATAGCAAAACTGAAAAACTGAGCATTTGCTATATTTAGAATACAGTACTGCAGCTCATAAATAATATCTTGCCAGCCATGCTTTTTGCCTATGTCTAGGCTCACCTGCTAAGAAAGATAGTTCTGTAAAGTAAAAACCACCTAATTCATGTTTTTTCTGGGCTTCAACAAATATTTTTGTCTTGAGCCTCATTAAGCCATGGATGTGTGGAGCTTCTAATGATTCCAGTGGAGAAATAATTCTGTCTTTGTATAAGATTGAAAGTTAAAGTGTAGTGTGTGTACTTTTGCCCACTAAATTGACTACATATTTGACTTCCATTAATTGTGTATCTGTAGACCAAAAAGCACAATATGTGACTGCTCATCCAAGATCTCTAGACATTTCAAAAACATTCCTTTATTATAAATAAATTATTTGTATAAAAATCAGGCATGCTTCAACCATGGCATATACACACTTAACAAACCAGCGCTAATTGACCAGAGTAGCGGATACAAGAGACAAAGGCATTTTCCAACGCAGATCTCACACTGTGGGACAAGAATGAAAAATCTGAATAACCACAAAATACTTACAATTAGAATAACAACTAACATGGTTGACTCCAACATTTCCTTTGAATTTTTTTTTAAATATGTATATATGTATATATATATATTCCCCCCTTCTGTTTCAATGAAGTCCAATTTCCATGTGTTGCTATGTCAGCAGTGAGTGCTGTCCCAATCAATCTGTTGTACGGCCAATATGTTTAACTGTTAGAAAAAAAACAGGCAAGATTTGTCTCAGTACAACAAACACTCTCTTTATCATGAACAACATTAAAGTCTCATGCTTTATTTCCAGTCAGTGACAGAAATCCTTCCCAGAATCCTCTACTCAGGATGCATATTCACATGGCATGATTGGTATAGCTGACATACGTTGTTTTGGTGGGTAATGCTGCAAAAGAGAAGAGGAGAACAGGTTTTTATCCTGTGTAGAAAAACAGTGAGATGATGCTTTGTAAGGAGTGAGAGAAATATGGCTGCTATTTTTAACACAGACTTGTGGCATCACTTTCTGAAAGTGTGACTTTGAACCTCCAATATCACACTTCTCTATACCAAATTAGATTAACTCAAGGCTCAGTATGCGTTGAGCTGTATGAAGACAAAGGAATTCCTACTCTTCATTCCTCACATTGTTCCTTTGAGAATTGCTTCGAGTTGATAAGATTGAATCAGTCAATTTCTCAGTCAAGTGAAAGTAATTAAGAAATGATGAAAAGGCATGGGTCATAAATATAAGCTCACTGTGTGCCTTTTGATTTGTAGGTCACATAGTATATAAACTTATGATAATATACAGTGACATATTGTTCACAGGAAATAAACTATGAGCATGATGAGAATTGGCCTGCTCAGGAATGCCCATAAACATTAATATACTTAAATATTAAACATAAAGGCTTAGGACTGACACTCAGAAGACATAATGGCACTGCATCAAGATGCTTGTGTTGATGAGTCTGACGCTGCCTGCTTTAAACAGGGTGGATCTGTGCTGGAGTTGTGCCTTGAGTGTAAACTGATAGATAAAATCCAGCAAAAGCTAATCATATGTCTTTTCCTTTTAAATTCCAAACTGCACACCCCATTACATAGCATTTATGTTACCAATTATGCTTTGGCTCACTATCAGAGTCTCTTCTGGCACAGGAGGAAGAGCCTGAACATTTGCATTTACTCTAATCAGATGATGTGAGAAAGACACAATACATCTTTTAATGATCACAACTCTAATCATATATAAAGGAACATCTTCCTGTATCGATGGGTAGATCCACATACCCTGCCCTGGTTTCTTGAACAAACCAAATTGGCATTCAAGAGTACATCAGGTGAATTAAGAATGATTCCTCTTCAACTGTATTGGTTCTCAGTAGAGCCAAGGTTCACACTATAAATATATCAAAAGCCGAGTGAATTAGACCATCATCAGGTCAAATCTAAATAAAAAAATGATGTAAATAATAATAATGATGATTAATAATAATAATAATAATAATAATAATAATAATAATAATAATAATAATAATAATAATAATAATAAAACCTGACCTGTTAGTAAAAAGTAGATTTTGTCCCATAATGGGAAATAAGTGTTCTATGATATAAGCTGAACTGATTTTATACTGAAACATCAACAAAATCTTTCGCAAGAGGGTGAGAAAGAAATGTGAACTATACTCACTGCTGTTGTCCACACTCTCACAGAGCTCGGTTTTAACCTCTCCGTTTGGCCTTTCACTGGCCAGTTGACTGAGCTTGCTGGACATGGTGGCAGCTGTGACAATAGCCTTGAAGCTGCGCTTGCGTTTGGGCACGTTTTGCTCAGGGTGAAAGATAATTATATAGACTTTGGGCATGTAGAGCATTCCCAGTGACACAGATGCACTCAGGCTCAGAGACATGGTCAGAGTGGTTGTCTGGATGTACATCTACAATAGAGAGAAGAAGAATATTCGCATATCATCATCTTTAAAACCGTTATTCAACCAAGGTCTGGCTACTCTTTGAATTAAAACATTCTGATGTCTGGATGCCTGCTTAGGATAAATTCAAATTTCACATCGGCTGGTTTGAAAGACATACCTCTATTTACTAAGCTGTATTTTGTTTATTAATACTATAATCTAAAACATTGTAGTTTTGCCCCATGCTGTAGATTAATACACATATCTACATCTACATTAATTAGTCAAATTAAACCTTAACACATAGGAGGTGGATTGTGCTTTGACTTTTAGGTCCATTAGAAGTATCTAGGATGCTAGAGAATAAATAGTGCATCTGATGAAGTAAAAATGTTACAAAACCCTGATGGTTAAAAAAAACAATAAAAAAAAATACAGTTCTACTTTAGACGCAGCTGTTATAACCCCCAAAATTGTACCTGTTACATATAGCTGTTATTTTTGACACATTTCAGCACTCTTAGAAAAAAGGATTTCACAGTGGCTCTTTGGATTGTTAATTGGTCCTGGCGGCTCTCTAAAAAGAGCTCCAGATGCAACCTTTGCTGAAACGAAGGTACACATCTACACAGAACCTTTAAGGGTTCACTCAAAAGGAGAGATGAACCAAACCAACTCAGTCCTAAATAATATTGTTCTTAAACGTTCTCAAAGCTGTTTATCTAAATGTTAGCTTCTATTATTTTATTCAAACGTGCAAATCAGAATTAACCAAAAGTCGGGATCTTATAATAAAGAGCTGAATTAACCTGAATAGTATTTTTCAGTCTGAATTGTGGTTCAATCAATCCGGACATCAAGCACAGGATTAAAATAATACAATAAAATAATAAATTAAAGGTGCTTATTAATATTTTGTTGGATCATGTTTTTCAAAGACAAATCTACATTTTATAACATTACAAACAGTTCCGGTTTATTGTTATACTAGGATTGCTTCTACATTGCATTTTAGTGTTCCTAAACCACTTCCTGACACATGCTTAGTACAAGTTGCAGACACACCTAATTAAACAGTGAGAGAGTACAGAACAAAGACTATAAAACCTACAGTTTTGGTCTGTAGATATTATTTTGGTATCACCCATTCTACTCCACTGAGCAGAGAATAACTCTGAAGATACAGCAGTGGTTTATGTTAAAATGGATGGCTGATTCTTTTGCCACATCAAGACAAGGATTACAGAAAATTAATCATATGAAAAGTAAATTGGCCTTATTGATAATACACTTCAATATGTGCACTAGCTATACTGAAACGCTTCAGCTCAGTGTCTCTATAATGCTCCACAGTTCGAGTCAGGCTTTGATTTTTTATTATTTTTTTGTAGGCAAGAAATAGATGTACTGTATTAAAAGAACATATTTCTCAGCACTCACAGCCAGTATGACAGAAATCATTACCAGTGAAAAATATTCACAGCAAAAAATCAGCCTGTATTATCAGAAATTAGATTTGCATTAAATATAATCCTTTATCATATGCTGAAAGAATTCCAAGAAATCAGATGGTGTTGGAGCTCATTTTCTTTACACGATTTGATATTACGCTAATATAACGCGTAGACATTTTAATAGAACATCTGAGGCTAGACACATAGACAAACACAATGAGGAATGAACAAGCAAAGATGGCATTTTTTAAAAGTCGGTCAGCTTAGTATGCAGATGATCATACCTTTAATATTTCATTGAATACATGAGAAAGCATGTTCTACACTAGCTATAAGAAGCCTTTCAATGTGTCAGTGAATGCAGATGTATATATATATATATATATATATATATATATATATATATATATATATATATATTCTCCTATAGTGAGACATTGCCCTGAACTTCTGTATGTACTAGAACACAGGGTGATGGAGATAAGCTACATATAGCCACATTGCACTGCCTCATTGTATCGCTTAATCTTTTGAAGAACAAAAATAAAGGAAGGATAATCACAATAGATGAAATATGTGTTGATAATTTAATCCCACTGTTAGGGTGACCATACGTCCTCTTTTTCGGACCTTAAAAAAAGTGTGCGGCCGGGATTTCTAAATCTGAGGGAAAATGTACGGGATTCAGCTTTAGTTTCATTATGATGTACTTATCGTCTAATACTGCATCAAGTGTGTGCATATTTGCATTGCTTTAATCCCTCTGTAAACTCTTGCAGCAACTATTGGCCAGAATCCTGCCTCTCAACCATTAGCCTGCTCTCAGCACACGCATGAAGGTGAAGCGCTGTTGTGTACAGCGTCAAACACTTACTTGAGAATAGCAGCAAATGACAGCTGTCCTGAGTCTAAACAATGCCCATGGCCATATATGATCACTTTTATTTTTGTTATCACATTGCTTCATATTACATGGCCATTCAAATGTGTGAATGATGGTAGAAGGTACACTCATGGCATATTTTATTTTATTTCATGGACATTTTATTTTATTCCATGGA
>JAFFST010054063.1:208848-235469 GCA_022414735.1 Noturus placidus
ATAAATCTTGTTCCACTTCATGATTGTGTCCTTTATGTTTGAGGCCTGAAATGTGGCAAAAGGTCGAACAGTTCAAGGGGGCCGAATACTTTCGCAAGGCACTGTATATATATATATAGAGAGAGAGAGAGCAGATATAGATATAGCATGGTTTATGATAAATGATCCCATAAGTAGCAAATCTATCAAATCCCAGCTCATACTGACTAGCATCTACCCAAAATGCAGGAGCACATCAGACTTCTCAATTTAATTTTACAGATCACATGATGATTTCATTTTGTATTTTTCACCACCAGACCAAACTTAATTCCTGTTATGCCACAGTGGTTAGACAATTTTTGTAACGGTGTTGAGAAATACAAATTTGTGATGATTAAAAATGGAAGATACATTAGCTTAGTAAAAAATGATTAGCCATTAAAAAGTGTACTAAAGCTGTTGTGTACTAAATCTTTATATGGTAATATCACTTGCAGGCAACATTGACTCATGTAGTGTTAGTGAGAGCCAAGGCCAAAGCTCAGACACGTATAGTAAAAATGTTGAAAATGTCAGTGCAAGAATGCTTTGGATTTCTTTCATGTGGATATTTGCAATAAAAATAAAACACTGTTTAGGCACAAAAAACTTTGGTGATGAGAATAAACAAAATACAAATATTGGGACCATGCTCATTTGGTCCCAATACCGACAACCGATACCACTTAATGCTATGTGACATAAGCCTAGTGTATATTGCTACGCTAATGAACAGTCAACGTGAAATGACAGTGATCTGAAGATATGTCACAATTAATGGTGGCAATCAAAGCAAAGCAGAAAATACCAAGAGGTGGAATTACAGCATCTTCCTATGATACAAGTAACCTGATAAAACATCTTAAACATAGCAGGAGGAGCTCATTGTCCAGCACATGATAGCAAACAAGGAAGGCTATCTGAGAAAAAATGTCTACAGGCCACCCTTGGTGAGGGAAAACAACTTTTATCCAGCATAATATTCGGTCACTGACAACAAGGGATCTTAAACAATGTAAAAAAACATACTTTATTTTAAAAAATGCACATTTTATTTTAAAACCTGCCTCTCTCCACTGCAGCGCTACTCAATCCAAGGTAACTAATGCAGCTAGATAATAAAATTAATTTAAAATCATTTAACAAAGAATTAGCCTTGTACTGCATGTGCATGGACACATATGTGCGACCATAACAGAGTAAATAATATGCATTAAAATGTTTAGTGATGCCCCCAATTTATACTAAAGACCTATTGATGCCACGTGTCAATGAAAACAACGTTCAGCTCCAAATTTAAATTTTTTAGTTTTTCCTTCATGCCTAGCTCTCAAATAAGGCTTATTCCATTAATTATTAAACTTAAAACAGCCCGTAGCTCCGTCAAAATAAAAGAAACCACAATAAAATGCAAATTCACCTACTCATAACTGATAACTGAATGCTAGAGTTGCCAAAAGAGATTAAAGTCGAAGTGTGTTGTCGCTCTGTCTCCTGCCAGTAGCTCATATGGAACGCAGCAGAGACACATTTAGTATCAGCACGAAAAAACATGTATGTGATGTCATACCCAGTCTAAATGAATAAAAATGAATAAAATAAAAATATCCTGGCATACAGTCCATCTAAAGAATGAAAAACATTTTTTTAGAAACATGACTTCATGCATATAGACACAGCATATCAACATAAATATCAAAGCCTAGATTGCTTTGAAATGTAAGAACAATAACACGACAGGGTGTCTCAAAAGACTCCATACATAGAGGAGATGAATACTTATAAGCAAAATGTCTTAGTTTATAACTTTGAAAAATGTTTTTTTTTTATATTGTTGAACCATTTGGTCATTTGTTAAAAAAAATCACAAAAATACTCTGCTCTCGTGGATATCAAACAATTACAGACAAAACACAGGTTCATCAAAAAAAAAATTTGTTAAATATAGGTGTGCAACAATTATTGGCACCATTTTAGTCAATATTTTGTGCTATCTCTATTTGTCAAGATAACATCTCTTAGTTTTCTCCTATAATGCCTGATGAGGTTGGAGAATACATGGCAAGGGTTCTGAGATCATTCCTCCATACAGAACCTCTCCAGAGCCTTCAAATTTCAATGCTGGTAGACTCTCCTCTTCAGTTCACCTCAGAGGATTTCTCAGAGGACTGGGATGGACATAATAGGACCTTGATTTTGTGGTCAGTAAACCATTTTTGTGTTGATTGTGATGTATGTTTTGGATCATTGTCCTGCTGGAAAATCCAACCACGGCCCATTTTAAGCTTTCTGGCAGAGGCAGTCAGGTTTTCATTTAAAATCTGTTGATATTTGTCCATGATGTCATGTATCCTAACAAAATTTCCAGGTCCCCTGGCAGAAACATTAAAGAGCCACCACCATATTTAACCGTGGGCATGAGGTACTTTTTCATATGGCTACCTCTCTGTGTGCACCAAAACCACCTCTGGTGTTTATTGCCAAAAAGCTATATTTTGATTTCATCTGACTATATAACACGATTACATCTGAAGTTCCAATAGTTTCTAGCAAAAGTGGCTTCAGATTGTAGTTTTTGAGACTTTCTGACCAGAAGACGCAACTAACTTCTGCAACTCTCAAGCTGTGATGCTTGGAGATTTTTTTGGCCACATCTTCACTGTGTGTTGACAGAATATAGACCCACGTCCAATTCCAGATTGATTCATAACATTTCCAGTTGACTGGAACTTCTTAATTATCGCGCTGATGATGGAAATTGGCATTTTCAATGCTTATGCTATTTTCTTTTAGCCACTTCCCATTTTGTGAAGTTCAACAACCTTTTGCTGCACTCCACAACTATATTCCTTGGGCTTACCCATTGTTATGAATGAGTAAGGGAATTTGCCCTATGTGTTACCTCATATTTATCCCCTTTGATAAATAGTCATGGTTGAACAATTTCCTTAAAATGTAAAATATCAATGAGATTATACTTCAAATCTATTTTTCTCATATGAATTCATAAGGGTGCATTTTTCTCAGATAGCCTTTAAGAAGGTCTTCGACAATAAAGAACGTATTGAAATCATTCTCTCAAGTTCGAATTCGGGTTCGAATGGAGAAGGACGCAAAGCTGGAGGCTCCTGCTGATTTCGATTAAAATTTTAATTAATTTGCACTTTTTGGTCATATAATATATTTTGACTTATTTTACTCCTTATCTTTGCTTATAATTAAATTTTTTTAGCATATTAAAATGTCTGGAAAGAATACGAAAACCCGAGGTGGCATTCAAACACGACTGAAGCCAAGTGCGCGTGCCGTGAGCGTGTCCTCCTCTCCCCCTGAATCCGCGTTGCCAAGCCGTGACTTTGATCTTGCCGCACTCAAGCTTGAGCTGCGTGCCTCATTGAGAAAGGATATCGCTGATATTTTAAAAACGGAGCTCCATGGGATTCTCAAGGATGCGCTGTCTGCTATCCAGCTTGACCTGTAGGTTGTGAAAACACAGCAGGCTAGTGATAAAGTTGCTACCGAGGCTACCATATCAGCACTAAAAGGTACGGTTGTGGAAATGGAGCATGTGCTCTCTGGTTATACTGATAACATAGCACACATGAAGACTACTATCAAGTCTCTCACTGCAACCGTGACTCAATTACAGAATAAATGTGAGGATTTGGAGACGAGGGCGCGGCACAATAAAGTTCGAATAGTGGGAGTTCCAGAAGGTTCTGATACACGTTCAACTGCTGCTGTAGCGGCCTTGTTAAAAGAGGCCTTTGGTCTGGAGAAGGAGCCGGTTTTGGACCGGTCCCACCGGACCCTTCAGCCGAAGCCCAAGCCTGATGAACGACCATGAGCTAATGTGTGCAGATTCCACTATCACAGTGACTTTTTGATTATCTCAGTTTTCCCTGACTACTCAGTCAAGATAGCCCGTGCTCGAGCTGCATTTAATGAGGTTTGGCGTCAACTTCGTGATATTGAGGGCGCTCGGTATGGAATACTTCACCCAGCTCGGATTCACATTACATATAATGGTGTCCAGAAGGACTTTATTTCAGCAGAAGAAGCAGGAGACTATGTTAAACTCTTGATATCAAGATGAACTGTATCACCTGCACAGTGGCGTGTTTTTTTTTTCTTCACTCTTCACTCATTTATTTATTATTATTTTCTTGCACTCGGCCTTTCAGTTCTACAGCATTCGGATTTTTATTGAAGATATTGTCATTGTATTACTTCGCCTAGATTTTGTTGACTCATTCCTCTTAAATCTATTTCTGTATTAATGTGCCTCTGTGTTTGGATTCTCTGACTAGGTTAGAGTTACTGTTTATTTAATTTTATTAATGTTTTTTCCTCAGTTTTACATACTACATTGTTAAGTTATTTGTTATAAAAAGTTAAGAAGTTTATCAGATTTGAAGTCAATTGGGGATTTTTCTCTTACTGAAATCTTTTGTTTTGATAAGGGTTGGTTAGTTCAGCTTTCTTTCCGAGTGGTTGTCTCATTGTGCTGTATTTCACATTGTGGACAACTTTTGGTTATAGAGGGATACACTGCTGTCTCCTTTGGGTTATGGAGACTTTGGGTGTTTGTATCTTTGAGGGATTGTTGGGGGAGGGGGAATCACTCATTGGGAGAGTCACTAATTGACTATTTATATCCCTATGGTTTACTTTATTAGATAGTTAGTAATAATATTGATCCCAGCACGGCTAGGACAGGCATGCCTTTTAAGATTTATTAGTTGGAACGTCAGATGTATGGGTAATCCTGTTAAGAGATCTAAGGTTTTTATATATTTGAAACGTTTAAACTCCGATATAGTATTTTTACAGGAGACTCACCATTGTATTAAAGATCATAGGTTATATTGTCCTTGAGTCTTATGCCTGTTGTTGGGTTTTACAACATTTATACAACCAGCAATAGTTAGTGTAGCCATCATGTACCGAGGTGATCGGGGTGGGAGGGGTATGAAAATGAATCATGTGTAAATGAACCACATGTAAAAATGACATATAAATGAATCATATATAAATCTTGCTGGGGGGAGTGTTACTGGTGTTAAAAGTTTGATTCTGTATGGATTTATGTAAATGAATCATATGTAATTAAATCACATGTACATGAATCGTATGTAAATTAATCATATGTAAACATTCCTGGGTGGGGTGGGAGGGGCTGTTATCGGGGTAAAAAATGTTGATTCTGTATTGATATATTTTGTTGTACTCTGAAAAGTGTATGAGAATCAATAAAAATTGTTATGGAAAAAAAATCATGCTTATGGCTGGATCGGGAAGCTTTCGCAAGGTTGCGATAAAGTTTAACAGGAAACATGGCAAACATCACACACACAACACTGTTGCCAAACTTATTATTAACAAATTCAAAAAGACTGGAAGTGTTGCGGACCAACCAAGAAGTGGACGTCCGTCAGTATCCACTGACTTGGTGCCTGCAAACATAGTCCCGTCTGTATGGAGACTTTTGGGACACCCTGTAGAATATATCAAGGAAATGAAGAAAAATGTACAGTTAAAGTATCAAAGTGGATTTGAATGTTGCCCCCAGTGAACTCACTACCAACATAAAAGTCAAGACCTATTTAGAAATCACATCTTAAAAAATTTGTAGATGTATATTTCTGCTAACACTGCAAGAGCTAACCGAGGAGAAGGTCTGAAATGAATGTTTCCAGGATGCGAGGAGTCAACAGAATACACATGAATGAAACAGATGAAGAAAATAAGCAGGCAGAGCTAAAAGGCAGCAAATATGAAGGAGGAAATGAAAAGGGAAAAAAGAAAAAAAAAAGCAAGAACCTGTTTTGCAGTAGTTTAAGTATGATCCACAGTAAAGGAAGATGAAATGGAGCAATGATGACTGGCAAGGAATTAAATCATTACAAACAATTCACTTCTATAGAGCGCAAAAAGAAGGCTGTGTAGCCTGATTAGAATTTGTTGAGAACCATTAGAGAGGAATCAACCGTTAAAAAGAAGTCGTTAGGTGCCAGTGCAAATGAATGGAACTGAAATGAAGGGTGTTTTTGTTCAAGTACTGTACATCATCTCCTCTCTCATCACAAGAGGTGGGGAAATAGTTTGTTAGCAGTAAAAGAAAGGAAGAAACTCACCGTTAAAGCTGACATTGCGGATGTAACCCAGCAGTTCTTTGCCGTCAATGTTGCTCATGCGAGAGCAGAGTCCTGGACTTCCGGAGCACAGGTCTCTGTGCATGCGGTGAAGAGCATGAGCCATGGCATAAACTGCATCCATCACAAACTGCACTTTCCCCTCCTGTTCGAAACTGGAGTCCCTGCCCACCTTCTCCAAGCCTAACAGCAAGCAGGATATACAGTTAGTTAAGACAATGATAAAAACACAGAGAAACAAAAGCCAAGGCAGAACTATAATGATGTAGCAGAAAAAAAGTGCAAAGAGAACTTTTACTGTATAAAGAAGACTTGGATGAAGAAATGAACAACTGTTGTTTTTAGCTCTGCTCCTTTGTTTACGCTAGGACATTTTCTTATGGAATATACTGTATCACAAAATATAGTGCATAGACAGTCCTTCTTGGGTCTGAGAATATTTACCTGATAATTTATTCATTAATTCCTTTTCCTAAGTTTGCACATCCTTTATATGTATTGTTATGATTAGAAAGGAAAAATTCCTACAACCAAATCCCCAACAAGAAAAAGTCTAGCACTAATCTCCTGTATATTATCCTGTCTCTTGTTTAATTTCCAAAATGATTCCATTGTCATTATCTTTAATGATGAATTTCAGAAAATATTTGTATGTGTGTGTGTGTGTGTGTGTGTGTGTGTGTGTGTGCGCATGTGTTGATCTGTCTTCTGAAGTAAAAGCATTTTCTTGTCTGCTATTAAGCTGATTTAATTTTATAAGGAGATTAGGCAAAACTTGCTTGTCAATCTTCTTGATTATTTTTTGCTGTGTCTTGCATAGAACCATTGTGTTATGCAGACGTATTTTGATTTATTTATAATTCAGGGCTTCTTTGAAATGACATAAAACACTTGAGTTTAAGCGTTAGACTGAGCCTAATTAATTGTGTTAGCTGTGGATACCTATGAAGTTGATGAAATAGTGTTGGTTGCTTGAAATTGTGGCTACTCATAAGCAATATCACACTGTATTGCTATGAATGAATCAATAAATATGCACTAAGAAATAGCACCATTATTCATCCAGGGTCTCTCTTTAAGCTTATGTTATTAACAGATAACAAAAACAACACTGTAAGTATACTGTATGAACACAGAAGCTTTAATGAAGAGACATACATGAAAACCTGTCTACCATTAATCATGGCAAACCGCACATTGCCCTAAAAAAGAGAATGTAACAATTTTATTGAGAGTATATTGAAGAGTTGAAGAGTGTATTTTGTAATGCTCATGAGAATAAAAATTAATAATACTTTTTTTTTTTTTTTTTTTTTTAACTGTAATAACATTACCCATCTGCTTTGTTTATTGCTGACCTTTAGACAAGACCGACTGGTCAGAAGGTGTTTAATTTTGTGTAACAGCATGGCACTGACATATTATATTTATATTAATGCGCTTATTCTAATACGTCATTATTTCTGTAGTAACAATTCATTCACAGAGACTTGAATGGCAGATGCTCCATTTAATCTCAGACTAATTATACACAGTTTAATAATAAAAAATATTTAACAAAAAAAACATCTAATTGACAAAGCTTCAGGAGTAACTTTTCTGCCTTGGGAAAATTTTCCAGACAGAGGAATTTGTGCATTGTGCAATTTTTATTTGTCTTATTAACTTCAAGAGAGGGCTAAAGAGGGAAGGACTGTTTAAAGCTGTTATAACATAAATAATAACAGAACTCATTTGTCTCATGGATATTTCACAATATTAAACATAACTATAAAGGCTTAAATGCATGACATTTGACATGACAATGTCATTCTTCAATAAATAAAAAATAATTGTTGGCAAATTGCTACTCTTTAGGACATCTGTTATAGGAAAATTATTACATTTCCATAACAGCACATCCCAAAGTGTTTTATTCCTTATTTATGCAATCTGGGGTTTTTTTTTCACCCTGGCTTTATTTTACCCATAATCCTCATGGTTGTTAAAGAAAATAGACTTTGTTCATCACTTCATTGTGTGAAAAATCAAATAAGGAGTGTGAATAGGAACAAAGCCTATGGATTGAGTAATTTAATGGGAATGCCATTCTTAACACAATTAACATAACATTCTCCCATTCTCTCCTCTTCAAAAGAAATATGTAAATGATAACACTCCAATAGGATGTATTTTGCATGTTCTCCCCGTGCTTTGAGGTTTCCGCCGGGGTACTCCGGTTTCCTCCCCCAGTCCAAAGACATGCATGGTAAGTTGATTGGCGTGTCCAAAGTGTCCGTAGTGTATGAATGGGTGTGTGAGTATGTATACCCAGCCATGTGACTGGCAGCAGCTACAGTCCCAAGCCCGGATAAATGGGGAGGGGTGAGGAAAGCAATGGCAAACTACCCCACTACTTCTGCCGAAATGCTTTCTGGATCACATCGATGAAATACGTGGAGAGTGTTGACCCATAAAGTGACCGAAGGTTGGTCTCGACTAATAGGTGATAGAGAGAGATATTTATACACACTTGAATGATGTCCCAATTTCAAACCAATTGTTTATCGCAAATGTTGAAAAGCTTGTCAGCATAATGGCGGCAGAACATCCGCCAATAACAGCCAGTTGCCTAAGTTGAGTTTGCTGATTTGTTTTAAGATTAATGCAGTGTGGTTTTTGAAGGTACTTTTGGAAATAGTATTGCATTGAAAAGCACTAAATAGTATTTCATTGAAAAGCACTAAGCACTAAGCATTAATTAATGCTTTATAACTTCTACTACATCAACACTGTTATTGCCAAAACTACGTAAACTAAAATACAACATTACGTTGATGTTATGCCTTCACTTATACACTGGATGTGGAGAGGAATATAAAATCAGGTAAATTCCGTGCATTGCTTTTCACAGACTGTCAGATTTTCAAAAATCTCCTATAACCATTAAATTAGTCTTTCAATAAATTGTTTGCTAAAAGCTTTGAAACTGTCATATGAATCATAGTGCAGAAGGGTGTCAAGTACCCAAGTCCATGCATCTGCATTCAGAAAGATCTGTGGAGTACAGTCATTCTGAAATTACACAAAGCCTCTGCCATTATCATGCAGCAGAATAAGCAGACACAATGACCCACTCAAAATGTTCAAGAAAAAATATTCTCTTACTGATCTTAGGAACATTTTAAGGAGCACATATGAACAGAAAAAGAAAAGTTGCACAGCACATCACTTCTGAGGAATTACTGCTGTTACATAGAGTCAATACAATCTTAAGCCGTTTACAAATCCAAATCATGCACCAGAATAGTAGTCAGAGTATCAAATCAAAATCAACAGCAAAAAGCTAATGCAAGCAACGGAGATAAACAAAGCAGAGATCAATACCACAACAGCCAACAAAATAATTAGGCTAATAAAGGCACAAAGGGAAACACGAGGGCAATGGCAAGACTTCGTGAATTGATGTGGTGGGAGTGGTCTTATTTGTTGTTTGTCTTGGGAAAAATTTTGACAGTTTCTACTATATATAGATATATACTTATGAAAATGTCAGGCTTTATTGAACTGAATTAGGTGTTGCATTTGCTCCTATCTTGCATTTTAAAGCCTGTTTAAATCAAGTGAGAAAATGGAGAATATCATTGAAAAAAACAATATTACTGCCAAACTGCAAAGAATTGTAAGTTCACAGTGGGAAATGAGATTTCACTTTGATTAGCTACATCAGGAGCCTTCACGCTTGTCCACACAGGGATGGTTTATCTACAGGCTTTTATTCCAACCAGGTAGGAGTCACACCTATTTCCACTTTAATCAGTTCATCTTGGGCTCCAATCAACTATCAAGTGTGTCTCCTATTCGGCCGGAATGAAAGCCTGCCGCAAGCCCTTTGCGGATAAGATTGAAGACCCCTAATCTACATCATCCACATCAGTCTCTGTCTCATCACAATACATAAATGTCAGTCACTGCTTTTAAACAAAAGCCTCATCATCATCCCTTCACTTGACTGATCTCTGTTCACACTATTCTCAGTGGGGAAATAATAACTGATTAATGCACGTAGATCTGTTGACTGAATTTCTTCTTTTAGTAGGTCATTTAAACATTTAGAAATGTGTTTGCTGTTGTGTATACATAGTGTGTAATATGATGATTTGATGAAGCAGGAGCATTGCAGACATTTTCAGAGATGGTATCTAACAAACTCATGCTGATTGTGGTTTTTAGCTTGGTGCCTGGGAGCGGGAAATCACAGTGGCCGGAATCGTGGCAGAACCGGTCTTCAGCCGATGAAGCATTGGACGTGACAGTTATATCTGTCAACTTATCTGTCAATAAAACTTGGGACAGGGAACATTTCAACAGTTTGGTATAAGAAAACGGGTGTGTATATGTGTGTGCAAAAGGGCATTGTATAATAGACTGCTGAGGTGCTGCTGTGTTGACAGAACCAATGTTAATCAGGGGAAACTGGTTGACATATTTTGTTTACTGCCTGTTTGGCACCGGTTTATGGATCCTAACAATATCTGTCAACCCAGAGAATCCTTTCATGGTCTCTTGAGTATGTTACTGATTCATTTGGGCTGACTTTGTTTTGTTAGCTTGATCTTTTGCCAATGCTGATCATGGTGCCTCTCACTCAAGCAGCCTTAACTTACTTGGGAATGCAGTAATTCACAATATCCCTGAGCTCTCTTAATGACTTCCTCATTGCCTGCATTAATAAATTAAACTTTTATGGTTTCCATAAACAAACAAGCGCTCAATTATAAGAAAGAGTGGCTAGTGAAGCTGTATGTTTAGAAGAGTTTCTGTGGTGTCTATAGTACAGGATACAGGTGAACGATGACATATTTCGTTCCTCCATGTGTGTTTTCTCCATATTAACAGGCAATATAAATTAGGCCACAGATTTGAGCCTGATGGTAATATTTCCCTGTTTTCTGGCAGTATAGGGAGTTACATAAAGGAAACGTAAGAGGACAGGGAAATATTTCGTGGGTAAGATGCGTGACATAGCAGCCTTTTATTTGACATTGCTTGAAGGCAGGCATACTCTCTCATCAAGACTCCATTGTAACGAGGTTCTGATAAAATGATACATGATATTACTGTAACATGATTGTATCAGTCTGGACTATCACATATCATCATTCTAGTGGAAAATGCAGGGTATGAATGTAATGATTATACATGAGTAATGTTTCTCAGGCTGGTAAACAGGGAAAATTGTAAACATTTTGCTCATTTCTCATTCTATAATGAATCATTCCTGCAGGACAGGAGAGTTAGAAGAACAGGTGTTTTAGTCATTGTTTCACTTGACAGCATACATCCATTTCTGACTGGCTCAGTGTCTTGCGATAATACTAGGCGAGAGAGAAAGTAGAGAGTGAGCCATCAAATTCAGCTGAAATGGAGAGAAGGCACTGAACAAAAGATCATGCAATATTTATAGCAATTTTGTTATTTCCCCAAAAAGCATGGCTAACGGTGTGCTTGACGAAATGCCTTAGAGTGCCCTCCACTTAGCAGTCATCTTTGGCTCACTAACAGTCCTTCCCTTGACACCCATTTTGCTCTCAAATAAAGGGCACAGAGCCATTAGAGGAAAGGCTAGTGGCCAGGACCAGAGTGAAAAAAACCACCAACAATAGGCATTTTTGTTTAGATGCCTATTGATATGGAAATCAGACTCACGCTAGCAAAAGAAAAATAAAGGGGGCACTAAATGGGTCACATATGCCAACAGTCAATGCAAACTCTCATGTGAATGTGAGAACTTTTCAGTGAATGTGTACAAATATTTCTGGCCATTAGCCTCAATTGGAAAACACTGAGTTAATAGCTTTTGAATAAAAGGCTATTATGCAGTGGAATAATAATGCTTAACGATGCATAAATCTCCAATCAAATATTTATAAACCCTGTCCAACTGTGCCTCTAGTGTATTGTCTCTCAGATATTGAATATGAAAAGATATAGCCATTTGTCCACTGTTTTATGAAGCAAGGCCATAGCCTCTGGCATTTTCCAAGTCCAGGTGTGTTGTATGCTCAATTACTGTGATGCATAAACACTACAGGTCACTATTATAAAATATCCTCTCAACTGATTTAATGGAATTCTACTTTCTGACCTCACCTAACCGCAGTGTTTGCAGTTCTGCTGGACAAAGCGGATGCAAATATCCAATTTTTCAATTCAGTGAGGGCAGGAAGCACATATTATGCACAGCACTGTATTTTACATTACTATATTTATTTTTTCCTTAATTTTTCCTAGTCATATACTCATTCTCTGAGCAAAGTCTGCCTAATTTAATGATAGATTGAATGGTAAAAATCTATAAAAAGTTATGTGCACACATGAGGACACTGAGGCACGTTTTCCACCACACGTGTGAAACACAAGAGGATGAGCAATATTTGTTCATAATCATTATTTGCTTGTGACCTCACTCGACTCTAGAAACCAAGTTCTTCCTTTTCACTATTTACCGAAAGGATTACAAACTGTACAAAACAAAATAAAGACAAGGTCAAAGACTAGTGTGCTCCCTCAGGTCTATATCTTCATCAAATACCAAAGCGGAAGTGAAAGTTATGGCCGTTTATTAAAGTGTTATCTGATCAGAGGGGAGCAAGTGCTTGAGGCAATCACCCAACACATCTATAATGTTCTACATTGGAGACACGTATATAGAAACACACAGCAATAACATGTATCGCATAAATACTTGATTAATTTTCCTTTAAAACATGATGAGTTAAGCAATGGGACAAATGTGTAATACTCTATTTCAGGCTTTTCCTCCACATAGTACTGTAATGCACATATTTTGCCCATAGTCATTGATTTTATGCCGAATTGCCTGCTCAATCTAGATATCAAATTCTCTGACATTGACCTTCAGTGGGAATTCTTAGCTGGTAATTTATTCTAGGTAGGCCTTTAATATTTATATATCAAACAGCACCAACATGACCTATCCAGTTTCTACACTGCTTATGTTTTCATCTTGAGTTTGCATTTCAAATTTTTGGCTCCACTTCTTGCACTAAATAAAGCCTAATTAATTTATGTAATCTACAAACACTGCAGCTGACACTGAGGTTTTGCAGGACTTCTGCTGTACAGTTTCTCCGTTCAGGAGGACCTGCTGTACTGCGAGCCCCAGGCTTCCCATATTTCTGCTGTGTTATTAACTTTGTCTCATGGGGTTATACATGCTCCTGAACGCAACAATATCACTGCTCCCTATTATTTGGAACATCTTGTATATATAATGTGCATACCAGTATCTCAGTCCATTAGCCTTAAATGCTTTACCTAAAAAATGATTTGCACTCAAAATAAACATAATAATAATAATAATAATAATAATAATAATAATAATAATAATAATAATAATAATAATAATGTTCCAGTTTCTTGTCATGCACAACCCAGTTAAGAAAGTCCATCCATCCAAGAAAGTCCATCCATGGGAGCCAGGGGCCCTTCCCAGAGGACTCGGGGCACAAGGCGGGAGACACCCTGAACGGGGTGTCAGCTCTTCGCTTGGTACAATCACACATGCACACACACTACAATCAATTTAAAGATGCCAATCAGCCTACAACGCATGTCTTTGGACTGGGGGCGAAAACCCGGATGACACCCACACAGCACAGAACTCCGTACACACAGTGCTGAGGTGGGAATTGAAACGCCCAACCCCTGGAGGTGTGAGGCAAACGTGCTAACCACTAAGCCACCGTGCCCCCTTTAACAAAGTCTCTTTCAGTACAAGAAGAATACTTTAATAACAGTGACAGTGAAAATCAAATAAAGTGAAATATAATCTATAAGTCATTCTGAGCTAATCGAAGTAGAGATTTGGAGCCTAACGTAACACAGCTGTATTCAGCACATTCATTACTGAATGTCAGGCAGCCAATAAAGCTTAAGTGAACGAATAACAGATGTTTATGCTCTGTGCACACCCAGGTATATTCCATATGACAGTTAATTTGTAAGATTTTTCTCTCATCATTAGGCTGACACATCTTATAAGATTTGCCCTATTTACAGGCATCTGGCATATACAACATACAATATGTGAAGTAAAGTGCTGAGTGCAATATGATGAATGCAACACCAAAGCAAAATTGCACTTCCTGCTCCCTGTCAGCTCGGTGGTTCTGCTCTGAAAACACCTACCAGCATCTGGCATTCCAATAACATAAATTTTCATATATTTGGGGTACTTGGATTGATAACTTGCACAGATGCACACAAATTTATATTCAACACACCTACACATACACAGTACTGTAAACCCAAGCACAAGCAAGTCACAAGTGTTGAACAGATGTTCAGAGGCTTTCTTTCTCTAATCTTTCTCCATCTATCTCTCGCTTCCGCAATCTCTATCTCTCTCAGGTGCTGATCAACCAGAGGTCTCGATGAATCAGCTCTCTGTTCTGCTGTATGATTACGCCACAGACCTAGACAGGCTCTGATAAAAATGAATTTACCCAGTTCTCCCAAACCTCAATCTCAACTCAATAATGCAATCAGTTCGATCCACCGCTGCCTTCATTTTGCAGAAGTTTAGAGAAGTGTTCAAAAAATCTTTCTTACTAGTTAAATATAAGAAGTTGACTGTCATCTTAGTTTGGCTCACTTTGCCTTATTGACATATATACATATATACTCAGCAAAAAAAGAAACGTCCTCTCACATTCAACTGCTTTTACTTCAAGCAAATGTCTTAACGTGTAAATATTCGCATTATTGTAAAAAACATTTGATAACAGACATAAACTGAACAGGTTTCAGAGACATTTCAGAGACAAACAGAAATGGAATAATGAGTCCCCGAATAAGGGAGGGGGGGGGTCAATATTAAAAGTAACAATCAGCTGCTTTAAGTACTACAGTGCATCTCAGCTTTGTCAGTTCTTGTTGTGAGATGTTTCTCCACTCTTCCACCAAGGCATTTGCAAGTTCTCCATCACGTCTGGGGGTGACACGTGGCTACATGTCATTTTCCACTGCAAGGACGATCAGCTGTTCTTCCAGTCTCTCTGTAGCACTGTAATGTAAGATGCCTAGGACAGACATTGCAGTTTATTGCTCTGGACACATCTGCAGTCCTCATACCTCCCTGAAGCAGGTCTATGGCATGTTCACGCAGGTGAGCAGGAACCCTAGACATCTTTCTTCTGGGGTTTTTCAGAGTCAGTAGAAAGGTCTCTTTAGTACCCTAAGTTATTTTAACTGTGAGCTTAATTGCCTACCGCCTGTAAACTGTTAGTGTCTTAAGGACTGTTCCACAGGTGCATGTGCAATAATTGTTTATGGTTAAGCACGAAAAACATTGTTTAAACCCTTTCCAATAAAGATCTGTAAAGCTTATTTGGATTAAACAAAATTATCTTTAAAATACAATCTCGTGAAATGGGGACGTTTCTTTTTTGCTACATATATACATATATGCTATCTATCTATCTATCTATCTATCTATCTATCTATCTATCTATCTATCTATCTATCTATCTATCTATATATATATATATATACATACATACATACATACATACATACATATAAATATATATATATATATATATATATATATATATATACATACATACATACATACATATATATATATATATATATATATATATACATACATACATACATACATACATACATACATACATATAAATATATACATATATATACATTTTGAAATCTAGTTGCTTAACATGTCTGGAGGATTTGTTAAAAGTAGCTGTGTCCTGAAAAAAAAATCCCAGAATCAGCTAGGATTTTTTTTCTTTTGTACACTCGAGAACTCTGTAGTCAGCATATTATAGCACTCTGCAGACAACTGCTCAATGTATCGAAGTCTTCACTCTGTGTGTGTGTGTGTGTCTGTCTGTCTCTGCTGTATAGACTTAACCAGACTGAATTTCTCACTGTCGTTTGTGTTACATGACAAAAAAAAAAACATTTTTTCCACGCTTTAATGATATCCTGTTCTGAACAGCTACATGTAGTTTGGAGAGAGAAACAGCGATAAAGAAATAAAAGAGAGAGAGAGAGAAAAAAAGAGACAGCTGGGGACTGGTGTGCTGCATCCACAGCTATGTAATTATTCTTGTTATGTCAAATAACCATGCCAGAACAATAACCACACAATCACAAAAGAGGCCCGGACGTTCATTGCTCTCTGCAGCGCTACTGATGCAAAAATAAGAACAAGGGAGAGTGTGAAAGCAAGCAATTCATGATTATAAAGAGGGAGAGCTCATTTCTCTGCCTGGTGTGTACACTGAGCTGCAGTATTTCCCCATTTAAACAAGAAGCACTGAACAATGGTGTTCTTTCCTTTCAAAACTTTTGTTCGTGCAAAACATACATGGATGGCTCGTATATATTTGACCTGTTTCTGTGTTTTCTGAAGGTTTAATGTTCATTTCTAGTATTCTGCAGCATAATTAAATATAAAATACAAAGATCCAAAAAAAAAAAAAAATCAAATCGAAATTGATAAATCAGTCTGAGTATGATGGAACACTGAAAATCACAGTGATGAAGGAAATATAAGAAAACAGCTTTACAAAAAAGCAACCAACATTGAAATCAACATCTCGATTCTAGATGAATTACAATGGTTAGGAGAACACAAAGAGTGCTTTATACTATCATCACAGTACATCCTCACCTGCTACCCTCAGAGGGAGACCTCACTCACTCACTCACACACTCACACACACATATACAAACAAACTCACATATACAAACAAACACACACACGCGCATGCACACACGCGCGCACACACACACACACACACACACACACACACACACACACACATACACGCACACACACACACACACGTCTTAATATCCTTGACATAATCATTAATGCAGCTAATTAATGCTATGCCTACACATAAATCTAACCTTAACTTCAGGAACCAAAATAAATCTTTTTGGCTTGTTTCTATTAGCTTTCATGCATAAGTTATTTCAAACCATATGCAGACTCTTTAGATATTTTTTAAATTACTTTTTAAAATTAATTTTATTTGAATTGTACTTTTTCCAAATATGTAAATATTTAAATATTTAATAAGTAATAAGTAAATAAGTAAATGGCTTGTCAATCTGTAGGAATACACCTGTGGGGAAAAAAATCTTCTAATGTTTTTCAGCTCTAAAACATTTTCTGTTGATGACCAAAATTACAGAAATGATTATTTTTGAAACAAAATATGGCCATATATTTTGACTGTTGCACATTGCAGATGATTTCAGAGGTTAAACAATAGCTATCAAAATAGGCTTTTAAAAAGATAAGGTGTTCATTGGAGTGTGGTACAAAAATATTTTTCATTTTAATTTGGGGTTTTACTGTATGTAGAAGGGTTGTAAAGAAACACATTCCACTGAAAAATAGTACAGAGGGCAACTATAATGCTTTAATAATGATTATTAAAAATTAAATTACAGTACTGGTCTCAACCAATTTGAACAGCCTTAAATTGATTGTGCATGTGTGTGAACACTATGCCAGTACTGTAAATAAATAAATAAATAAATAAATAACAGTTCCCAGTCAAAACCTTTGTGTTGACATTTACACTGACAGACTCATACACACTATCCGCAGTCCTTATTGTTTTGTCTACCTATATATCTATTTCTTCTTCTTCTTTTTTCTTGCTTATTAGTGTTGCACTTCTTTGTTGGTTTTTTTTTAGTTTAGTTCTTTGTTTTCTTGTTAATGCTTCCTTTTATGTTCATTTGTTCAATACGGCCGTCCATCCATTTTCTATGGGGGAATCTGGAACCTCTCCCAGGGTAAGGACAGGGTGCCAATCACTCATTCTCTCTCTCACACTGGACAATTTAGAAATACCAATCAGCTTACAATGCATGTATTGGACAGGGGAGAGAAACTGGAGTACCTGGAGGAAGCCCCAAAGCACACGGAGAACATGCAAACTCTGCACACACAGGCTGGAGGTGGGAATCAAACCCCCACACCAAGAGATGAGAGGAAAACATGTTAACCACTAAGCCACCCTGTCCCCCACACTGTAATACAAGTTTAGACAATACCAATGTGACAAGATGTAAAAGGAATGCATTTAAACTTGAAATAAACTCAGAGAAAACAACTGAGCTAAAGATAAATATTTGGACATGTTCCTGTTAGTGGGTCTGTCTGTAGTATAGAGGAGGTATGTAGGAGTGTGTGTAATCAGCCATAGCCTTCTCTCTTTTTGTTTTCAGGTTTACTCTCTAATTCCAGTTTATTTCTGCCTGCATCAGTTTTCTGTTTTTTTTTTTAAACTGCCGAATGCAGTCTGTCTACCTTACACTATTTTGTAGCTATATTTTCATATTGTGATAATGGATGAAAGGAATGGACACCAACAATTGCTTATCAACTCATTGATAAGACAGATTGCAAATAGGTGTGCAAAACGCTGCTGGCAACTTGAGGTGCATAAAGTTAAATCAGTTCGATTTCAGTTTGACAGATTCCTGCTCTAACCCCGCTCCCTGTTTGCTGTGAACTATTGAGCCATCCCCACATACAGCTATTAGACTAAGGATATTGACATATTCAGACAGCATCAGTGATTCTGAAGACTTTTTGTTGGATTGAGGCTATGCAGCTTTTTTTTAGCGGAAGGCTATGAGAAGATATTTTCCGAACAGCGGTTTAAACTTTTTAATGATGGCTGAAATTGAACTCCTGCCACTCAAACAAATAGTTTCATAAATCTGTGGCAGATCGAATTTCTTGTGTAACGTAAGATGGAAAAACGATGTAGACAAAACCTGCAATTACAGAGTGACTAAGGCTGCAAATAAAGAAATAATTATTTATGTACTCATTAGAGTCACTAGAGCAGTGCTTAGTCAAAAATCAGTCAAATCAGTGTGATGAATCTTCCAACACTGAAGGATTCGCACAATGAGAAAGAAAACTTCAAATCGATATTCGCTTTTATAAGACAGAAGGCAAAGGCAATAGTCTGCTTGTACCTGTGCATTTCTTGGGGCTGCCAGGGCGCTTGCCATGCATTCCCAACTTGCATCCAAAGTTCTCCTCCCAGAATTCAGCAAACCACACATTCCTCCTGTTGTTAGATAAGCTGCGACTTCTGAAATACCTATCAAAAGCTGGGAAAGAGCATGAGGGATACTGAAACATGTGAAAAAGGCCCAACAACCTTTTTTTTTTTTACAATACTATGTTTACAGTATTTTAAGAGACATTAACAGAAATACTGCCCATTATAAATATGACATTCATTACATTACATTAAAAAATATTACATTAATGTCTCCTCTTTTAACCATGAAACATGCTTCCTAACTGGATAAAATCACAAAATAAAGGTTTATAAAAGTTTTAATCATAATCTACAAAGGTCATAATTTCTCAGAGTGATCCAAAATCATTGTACCTTCCACTGAAGCTCTTTTAGGCAGAATAGTAATGGCCCCCTCAGCCACTTTCTCTTGCTGATGCACAGGGGAGATCTTCGAGCCCCAGCTGTCTGAGCCCACCCAGAGAAAGTGATTTGTCTGATTGTTGCGCTTAGCAGCATCAAGAACACGCCTAAAATGTAGACAATACAAAACTAATGTTTGCTATAGTTGAAGCAACTTAAATTTTTTTCTAAAAACACATTAAGAGTTTAAAAAAAAACACTCAAGAAATGCAGTTATTGCATCATTGATCTAATATACTGTATTAATTTATTGGAAAACCAAACTGGAAAGAGGCAGAACTACAACCTGTATGAGATGCCAGTCTATTTCAGGGCACACACACACATACACACACATATACTCTATTTTCTGCACCATAAGGTGCACCGGATTAAAGGGCGCAGTCTCAATTACGGGGTCTATTTCTGTACTTGACCAATACATAAGGTGCACCGTGTTATAAGGTGCATGCTAAAACATACGGTTGTTATGCCTCGGTCAGCAGATGGCACCTCAGCATGAACTAACTCTAGACACGTGACTAATTGTTTTGGATTCGGTGATGCTATCCCAGCTGTGTCGTGTTTGGTTTGATTATGTTGGGTATTTAAACCCCTCGGGGCTAAGAGCACATTGCGCGTTATTGTTCTTTGTTTGAAGTGTTTGCCGAATGAAGCCAGTATGGTTAGCCTTTGTTGAAGCTAGTATGGTTAGCCTTAGCCGGGGATGCTAAGCGGTGCTTGTTTCTTTGTTTGTTCTTAAATAAAGACGGTTCTCCCGCACTTATTTAAACCCCTCAGGGCTAAGAGCACATTGCGCGTTATTGTTCTTTGTTTGAAGGTCTGTCTGAGTGTTTGCCAAATGAAGCCAGTATGGTTAGCCTTTGTTGAAGCCAGTAGGGTTAGCCTTAGCTGCTAAGCGGTGCTTGTTTATGTTTGTTTTGTTCTTAAATAAAGACGGTTCTTCTGCACTTACTTATTTCTTCCAACTTTGTGACAATGGTCTACAAAAAAAAGGTAACGGAAGCAAAACAGTGAGTTAAGTTGAACTTTATTCAACAAATGTTGTTTCGCAGCATACCGGTAGTATACCTACCGGAGGCGTGGCGGAGGTAAGCGTACGTACTGTACTTATTACGTAATGTTCTCTGATTGGTTTATCGCTGCCAGCGTACATAGTGTACGTATTACGTCCCTGTGTCAGCGGGATATGGTCCAACAGTCAATCAAGCAGAGCGTTTACCAAAGTCGCACAACATTTTTACAGATTTTGGAACTCAGTCCACAAATAAGGCGCACCGGATTATTAGGCGCACGGCCGATTTTTGAGAAAATTTAAGGTTTTTAGGTGCGCCTTATAGTGCGGAAAATACGGCACTCTAGGGGCAATTTAGAGTCACCAGTTCAACTAGCAGCATGTTTTTCAGAGGTGAGAGGAAACCGGAGATGTGAGGAGTCAATCATATCCACTGCACCACCACTCTGTCTGATGTTTTATTCAATCAATAATGATTATTCAATATTATTTAAAAGTATACATTTTTGTATCAGTTAAAAATTTGTATTCAGTTTTTTAAAATTATATATCAATCAGCCACATTAAATCCACAGACAGGTGATTCAAGAACATTGATTGTCACGATACAATTGGCACCTATCAAGGGGTGGGATATATTAGGCAGCAAGTGAACAGTCATTTCCTAAAGTTAATGTGTTGGAAAAATGGGCAAGTGTAAGGATCTAAGCAGCTTTCACAAGGGCCATGAAATGGGTGAAAGCATCTTCAAAGCAACAGGTCTTGTGGGGTGTTCCCAGTATGCAGTGGTTAGTACCTACCAAAAGCAGTCCAAGGAAGGACAACTGGTGAATTGGCAAAAGGGTCATGGGTGCTCAAGGCATACTGATGCACGTGAGGAAAGAAAGCTAGCCTGTCTGATCTAATCCCACAGTGCAACTTGCTGTGTATGGGGCTGTGTAGCTGCAGACCAGTCAGAGTGCCAATGCTAATCCCTGTCCACCGCCACAATGGGAATGTGAGCATCCAAACTGGACCATGGAGCAATGGAAGAAGTTGGCCTGGTCTGATGAATCATGTTTTCTTTTACATCATGTGGATGGCTGGGTGCCTGTGGAATCCATGGCACCAGGATGCACTATGTGAAGAAGGCAATCTGGTGGAAACAGAGTGATGCTCTGGGCAATGTTCTGCTTGGAAACCTCGGGTCCTGGCATTTATGTGGATGCTACTTTGACACGTACCATCTACCTTAACATTGTCGCAGACCAAGTGCACTCTTTCATGGCAACAGTATTCCCTAATGGCAGTGGCCTCTTTCAGCAGGATAATGCACCAGCCACACTGCAAAAATTGTTCAGGAATGGATTGAGGAACATGAAGAGTTCAAGGTGTTGCCTTGACTTCCAAATTCCTCTGATTGAGCACCTATGGGATGCGCTGGACAAACAAGTCCAAACAATAGAGGCCCCAACTCTCAACTTACAGGACTTAAAGGATCTGCTGCCAATGTTTTTGATGCCAGATACCACAGCATACCTTTAGAGGTATTGAGGAGTCCATGCCTCAATGGGTTAGAGTTGATTTGGTGGAACAAGGGGGACCTCCACAATATTAGGTAGCTGCTTTTAATATTATGTTTAACTCTCATATTAATATTAAATGTTGGACTCAATTCTTGATAAATGTTTTTGTTTGTAAAAAATCTTATGTTTCTCCACACATATCCCTCTCTGGGCCAAGTGTATCTTTATGATTAAGATTTCAAATATTGAGCCCACATTATTAACCATGTCTGCAGTGGATTGCTGCCCAATAACTGAAGCCAGATTTAAGGAAGGGGAATACATTAACTGAGAGGTATACCTGATGTCATCCTCATTTGCAAACATGATAATGGCCCGAGCATTGGGAGTCTCAAGCAGTCGTGAGATGATCTTGTCGAACTCTCCAGGTCTAGGTTCTCTGGGGATCTTAAGAGATTGTGCAATGCACACTCCACCTGAGGGAGAAAGAGACAGAGTAGATAGGAGGAGAAGGAGAGAGAGAGAGAGAGAGAGAGAGAGAGAGAGAGAGAGACAATAGAAAAGAAAGAGTGGGTAAATGAGAGAGAGTGATGTGCACAGGAAAGTGAGGGTGAAGGCAGACAGAAGGTTGTGAGGGAGTGTAGGAGGAAGAGAGAAGGGGAGATAATGGAATGTTGAGAATGAAATTGTGTAAGATGAGAGGCGTAGAGAGTGACAGCCACAGACAGGAAGAAAGGATGAAAGGGACATAGAAACAGAGACAGAGAAAGACAAAGAGACAGGAAGGAGACAGGAGATGAGAACAAGAAGGAGAAAAAGGAACAGAGACAACCTTAAAGTCTGATTCCATCATGACAAGGACACCATCCAATCCACATTAGATAAAGAGAAAGAAGAACAAACATATATGTTGTTATCTTTGCTATCCAGAAAAAAATGTGTTTAGATTCAAATAACATCTGATAACGCCACTCTGCCCAAGGTGTTTGGGAACATAACTCTTCCAATTTAGACAAAATAATGCAATTCTGACAGACAGAAACTCTATAAAACATTTGAACATATAGAGAACATTCTCAGATATCCATCACAACATTTAAATGCAGCATATCCATATTAATAATGTGACAAATATCCCAGTTACTACACTTTTTGATTCAAACTAAGAAACAAACAAACTATATGGATGCTTATGTAAGGAAATCGTAATGTATCTCACAAAAGTTAGAAAAGTAGCACTATGTATATATATATATATATATATATATATATATATATCACTTTCCAATGACACTATAAATGCACAAGATTGCGCTGCCTTTTGTTAAAATACTTTTATATATTAATTTACATATATGTGTCACGTTCGGGTAAATGAGACGGATGCAAGCGCAGATTTTGAAGATTTAATATATAACATAACAAAACAACCAAACAAAGACACTAAGACTGATATACAGAAACACTGTGGCATGAAACAAACACTCAGGCTAAACACAAACACCGTGATAAAGAGACGTGAGTCTAAACAACGAAAGACAAAGACTATGTGAAAACAAGGACTATATATACACACACACACACATCAGTGCTCATTAACCACAACGTGAAACAGGTGCAGGAAAACATGTGACTTCGGGTGAGCAGTGGCTGCTGGGACATGGAGTCTACCGGCAAATTGGGGTAGAGACAAACACAAAAACGTAAACACAGTCCACGAGTTGAGAACTGTCATGCACTCTGCTTCCGGCAGAGCAAAGATGCAGTACCTGCGTACAACCACCACGGGGAACGGTGACAGATCCCGGCCCCAAGGGCGAAACACCCTCCCCAAGGACGAAACACCCCCCTTGTTCGCGGACCTGGCCCCCTGGGCAGAATGTCCCAAGCAGAACCCGGGGACCGAGGCTGAGCACCGGCGTCCTCGGCGGAACAGAGAGGCTGAGCGACGGTATCCTCGGCGGAACAGAGAGGCTGCACAACGTCCTCAGTGGAGCAGGAAGGCTGCGCGAAGTCCACGTCCGAACGCGAAGGCAGAGCGACGACTTTCGCCGAGCAGGGAAACAGCGCGCAGTAACCAGCGGTGCAGGAAAGCAAAGCGAGGTCCCCTGCGAGGCCTGTGAGGGGAGCGAGGTTCTCTGCGAGGCCCGTGAGAGGAGCGAGATTCTCCGCGAGGCCCGTGAGGGGAGCGAGGTTCTCCACGAGGCCAGTGAGGGGAGCGAGGTCGTCCACGAGACCCAAGGGAGGAACGAAGCTCTCCACGGAGCAAGAGGGGGTAACGATGTCCTCCGTGGAGCAGGAAGGGGGAGTGACCCACTGCGCGTAGCAAAGAAGGGGAGCGACGTCTTCAGCGCAACAAAGAGGCAGAGAGATGTCCTCAGCGGAGCAGGGTGGCAGAGAGACGACCTCAGCCAAGCAGGGAGGCAGAGCAACATCCACAGCTGAGCAGGAAGGCAGAGCGATGTCCACAGCTGAGCAGGAAGGCAGAGCGACGTCCACAGCCGAGCAGGAAGGCAGAGCAAGAGCCAGAACAGGGGAGGGAGGGCGGGAGATGGCCTCAGGCTGGAGCTCTGTGGCTGCCATGCTCACCTCTGGCTGTGGCGCCACGGCTGAGACCTCCTCATAGGTCTCAGTCTGGAGCTCTGCTGTCATCAGTGCGCTCCCCCAAAAAAATTTCTGGGTCAGCAGTCACCTCCGGGCTGGGAAGTGTGGTTTCACCTGCCGTGTGGGGCTTTCAGGCAGCGCCCGTTGTGCCTGCAGGCGCATGTATATCGGCGTGGCTTCTAGGCCGGCTTGCTTCAGTTGCCCTAGCTGTGCAACTTGTCCAGTCAGTCGTTTCAGTGCGACGGAAAGCTCCTCCGTGCTTCAGGGAAAAAAAAATCCACTGCATCCATGATAAAGGTCTTTCGTTCTGTCACGTTCAGGTAGATGAGACGGATGCAAGTGCAGATTTTGAAGATTTAATATATAACATAACAAAACAACCAAACAAAGACACTAAGACTGATATACATAAACACTGTGGCATGAAACAAACACTCAGGCTAAACACAAACACCGTGATAAAGAGACGTGAGTCTAAACAACGAAAGACAAAGAGTATGTGAAAACAAGGACTATATATGCACACACACATCAGTGCTCATTAACCACAACGTGAAACAGGTGCAGGAAAACATGTGACTTTGGGTGAGCAGTGACTGCTGGGACATGGAGTCTCCTGGCAAACTGGGGTGGAGACAAACACAAAAAAGTAAACACAGTCCACGTGTTGAGAACTGTCATGCACTCTGCTTCCGGCAGAGCAAATGTGCAGTACCTGCGTACAGCCACCAACCATGTGACAATATGATGCCACTTCCACCATGGAAAGTCCACCACCAAGTTACTAGAGGGAACCCTCCCAAATAATTTTTAACTTCTTCCTTTGTTGTCCCACTTGTTGCACACCTGTCTTGTGTTCCCCTGATTAGTTCCCCTATAAAAACCTGCATCCCAGTTGGCATACTTATACTATGTACAAAAAGTGTGTCCTCTTACATACTTTTGAGTGTGTAGTAAAAGAGTACGCAAGTACTGGGACGTACTAATAGGCTGTGTAATGTTATAAAGTCGTCAATCACAATTCCAAACATTTTAAACTCCCACGCCCATTCTCTGAAGGGAGGGGATCATGCTCTGCTTCAGTATTTCACAGTACATGCTGGCATTCATGGTTCCCTCAATGAACTGTAGCTCCGCAGTGCCGGCAGCACTCATGCAGCCCCAGACCATAACGCTCCCACCACCATGCTTGAGTGTAGGCAAAGCACACTTGTCTTTGTACTCCTCACCTGGTTGCTGCCACACATGCTTGACACCATCTGAACCAAATAAGTTTATCTTGGTCTCATCAGACCACAGGACATGGTTCCAGTAATCCATGTCCTTAGTCTGCTTGTCCTCAGCAAACTGTTTGCGGGCTTTCTTGTGCATCATCTTTAGAAGAGGCTTCCTTCTGGGACGACAGCCATGCAGACCAATTTGATGCAGTGTGCGGCATATGGTCTGAGGACTGACAGTCTGACCCCCCCTCCTCTTTTTTTCAGATCCTCAGAGAGTTCTTTGCCATGAGGTGCCATGTTGAACTTCCAGTGACCAGTATGAGGGAGTGTGAGAGCGATGACTCCAAATTTAACACACCTGCTCCCCATTCACACCTGAGACCTTGTAACACTAACAAGTCCCATGACACTGGGGAGGGAAAATGGCTAATTGGTCCCAAGTTTTATATTTTCACCTAGGGGTGTACCCACATTTGTTGCCAGCGGTTTAGTTATTTTGAGGGGACAGCAAATTTACACTGTTACACAAGCTGTACACTCACTACTTTACATTGTAGCAAAGTGTCATTTCTTCAGTG
>JAFFST010054063.1:235615-258719 GCA_022414735.1 Noturus placidus
GTTCCATCTCGTAGGTCGAAAATCTCGTAGGTGGAGCTGCTCGTAGGTAGAGGTACCACTGTATATATATATATAATTGCAGAAACCTGGCAACACTGATTAATGTCACTAGGAACATACCTACTGTGTTGAACACAGCTGAACAAAGGTATGTCTAAAAATGCTCACAATGGGCTGGTAGACTGTATGCTGTCAACTCTCAACTGTCTGTTATGGGGTCAATTTAAAAATTAACGTAGCCTATAGCAATAGTATGTTGTGAATGATGTTGTCCTGACACAACAAAATCTATGGTTACAAACTTCTCCTGAGTAGAACTTAAGGAGCTTTACACATATTTTATTATGACAAATACATTTTGCTACGTATACTGTACAATTTGTTTGCCACGTTAGTTAATCAGTTTTACTTTGCTGTTATGCTCTGTATGATTTTAGGTCCTGTCACCTGATGTGTCGTAGTGTGTGTGTGAGGGTGTGTGTGTGTGCTTGTGCTTCTGACCGTCTGTTCTGTGGAATACACTGCAGCGAAACCATGTGCATACACGCCAGGTGGGGTGGCAAACCTCTTGCCTAGAGCAGCAAAATGTCTGTGGCGAGGCTGTTCATGCTCACACTTAGAGCCTTTTGTTTCCTGCTATATTACCATTTAAACTGTAGACATTTACAAGAGATAATGATCATTTTAAAATGTATTTATCCAAGATTTAAAAGACAACATTAACCAGAACCAGAACAATTAAAAACGTTAACAGCTGTAGCTGTAAATTAAGATGAGTAGGATGTTGCGAATCTAGGCCTATGCACCAATGGGGTTTGTGTATGAAAATAAGATGGCCATGATGACAGTAAGTCACCGTGTTGTGTCAGCAGCAGCATATTATAGCCTGGTATTATAGCCGATTATTAGTGTGTCAAAAAAAATTAAAACAGTGCTTGCAAAGGACATTTTGTAATAAAAAATTTCCCACTTAAAACAAAACCAAAAAAAGAAAAAAAATGAAATAAAAATAAATACATCAGAGAAATCATTAACCGTTATAAAATATAGATACTGTCTGGAATATAAAATGTAGTTAGTTCTTACATTTATATTACTAATGGAAACACTCTCTTGCTCTATTTTCTTCAGAAACTTGCTCCTATTTATTTAATCTTTTTCTTTATTCCTTCCCTGATCTGGAGACAAGGCAATCTTCAGTGTTAAACAAGAGGCCACAGTAACTCTCCATCATCTCCCTAACACTCGATTACACCATTAGCTTTGTGCTGTCTGCTTTAAACACTCATCTCACAACTGAAGCCTATCTTTGCTTGTTACAAGTCCATTTAATGAACAGCTGTGAGCTCTTCATTCTTCCAGTGCAATTTTACTGCACATTTAGTGGTTGCTTTTTCTCAGCCAGTGATTACGCTGAATAGATAGTCACCTTTCAAGGATAACAGCCAATCTGTGTGTCTGTGTATGCTCATCTGCCAGTGTAATTCATCTTTGTTTTTTGTCTCGGTCATCATTAAGCAAGAGGGCTGCTATTACAGTTGTAATGTTTGGTGAGCATAAACCCAGTTAAGATGCATGATATGGTCTATTGGGATTTGTGCAAAAAAGTATTTGTATAATCTAATTTGTATGAATGGACTGCTTGTGGTCCAGTTCTCAGCTGCCCTTGGTAAGCTACTGCTACATGTCTCGCCCACTTATTTTAACTTGAAAGACGCATCCCTAAGCCTGACTGTCACTGCTGTTATATCTGTTTATGTAACTCAAATGTGCACATGTAGCTGTAAGGCTCCAACACAATGCCATATGTCAGAGTGATATCAGTGTCACAACATGTACAACAGTCCTGGAGGCATATTGTTTTTTATGAGCTTGCATGCCACAGTCAACTATGTACAAACATAGAGCCTACCAAGAACCTACTTAAAAATAGAACCAATTGTATCGTCTGCAAATCAAGCATGTTTCTCCTAATTTCCCATGAGCCTGAATGAGCTGACAATGTCCACACTTGAGCACACACTCGCAGGCTTTACAATTCAATGGGTTATGATTCATTCTAAATTTGATTAAGGGTCACGCAATTAGGAAATGTGACTCATTCAGTGGTAGGAAAATAATTGTGCCTTGTTTGAGAGTCAGGGTTGAAAAATACTTTAACTGATTACTCACGCCCACTCTTTCAGTGACCACTTTATCCTGGTCAGGGTCAAAGTGGAGCTGAAGCCAATCCCAGGAAAACTGGGTGAAGGCAGAAGGGACACCAGTTCATCACTGAACATCATGCACACCTATATTCAGACACTCATTCACACCTAGGGGGCAATTTATGTAAATCTGTCTACCAGTGAGGAAAGCAGAGAACCAAGAAGAAACCCATGTGAACACAGAAGAACAAACACAGAAACTCCATACAGACAGTAACCCAAGCTCAGAAGCAAACCCAGGACCCGGGAGTTGTTTTGATTAATATGCTGATATTAATATATTTTTTATATCCTTGATTATTTAGTCAGCAAGCATTCTTTATGTTCACATATCCTAATATCCATCCATCCATCCATCCATCCATCCATCCATCCATCCATCCATTTTCTTCACCGCATATCCAACACAGGTTCACGGGATCCTGGAGCAAAAGGCAGGGGACAACCTGGGCTGGGTGGCAACCCATTCGCAGGGCACAAATGCACACACATTCACACACTACGGACAATTTGGAAATGCCAATCAGCCTACACTGCATGTCTTTGGACTACGGAAGGAAATTGGAGTACCTGGGGGAAACCCCCGAAGCACGTGGCGAACATGCAAACTCTGCACACACAGGGTGGAGGCAGGATTCGAATCCCCAACCCTGGAGGTGCGAGGAATAACCGAATATATAACATGAAAACTGAGAATCAAACTACAAGAATCATAATAACATGTAAAGAGGCAAAGATGAGGAAAGCCATACTGATTTTTTATTTCAAGAACATGGTAATATGTGTTTGTGAATTGATCACTGATTAATGACATGTATGGTAATCAAAATATTTCATTTTTAATGTGCGCAATGACAACTTAGGACACCTGTACATCTTTTTTTTTTCAATTTCTAAAAGTGAAGTGCAAGTTTGCACAGTTTATACTGTTGGTACTATAGGAAATATTAGATAATTTTTGCCTTTAACAGACATAAATGACTCATGAAGATTTCATGGGATGCACAGAGGTGTCCTTGTTTGCGTGATGATGAAGGTCGTCAGATAAGAAGCAAAATATTTCAATACTATCGACCAAAACCACACATCAATACATGTCACGGTGGCAAACGTCCGCCAGTTATCCTGTTTCTCCAAGCATGTTGTTTGCTTGTTTTTTATCATACAGTGTGGCAGAAACAAGACTCGTTTCTGAAAAAGAATAAATGTGCTTCAAGATGATCTGTCTTTCTCAGGCACACAGAAAATAGCCATCTTGCAAAAGCTTGTTAGGCAGCGTGGGAGAACAGGGCTTTGTGTTTAGCATGTAAACCGCAACAACCATTCACTAGCATAACCTGCATAAGCCAGCGCACAAACACGCTTACCACATCATAAATGCAATATTTTAAAAAAAATCAAACGATTACACAAACATTCCTGTGTTTAGAAGAACCATGTTCCATATTGAAGGATGCACCCACGCAATGTGTTACATCCAAATACAGCACACAAGGTGTATGCAGTAACCATTTCCAAACAGGAGATTTTTTTACTTCTTGCTAATGATAACCAAAAGAACCATCATTCATATATAGGTGCTGGTCAATTAGAATATCATCAAAAAGTTGATTTATTTCAGTAATTCCGTTCAAAAAGTGAAACTAGTATAATGTATACATTCATTACACACAGACTGATATATTTCAAGTGTTCATTCCTTTTAATTTGATGATTATAACTGACAACTAATGAAAACCACAAAATCAGTATCTCAGAAAATTAGAATATTACTTAAGACCAATACAAGAAAAGGATTTTTAGAAATGTTGGCCAACTGAAAAGTATGAACATGAAAAGTATGAGCATGTACAACACTCAATACTTAATTGGGGCTCCTTTTGCCTGAATTACTGCAGCAATGTGGCGTGGCATGGAGTCGATCAGTCTGTGGCACTGCTCAGGTGTTATGAGAGCCCAGGTTGCTCTGATAGTGGCCTTCAGCTCTTCTGCATTGCTGGGTCTGGCGTATCGCATCTTCCTCTTCACAATACCCCATAGATTTTCTATAGGGTTAAGGTCAGGCGAGTTTGCTGGCCAATTAAGTTTTGGCACTGTGTGCAGGTGCCAAGTCCTGTTGGAAAATTAAATCTGCATCTCCATAAAGCTGGTCAGCAGCAGGAAGCATGAAGTGCTCTAAAACTTACTGGTAGAGGGCTGCGTTGACCTTAGACCTCAGAAAACAGAGTGGACCAACACCAGCAGATTACATGGCACCCCAAACCATCACTGACTGTGGAAACTTTACACTGGACTTCAAGCAATGTGGATTCTGTTTCTCTCAACTCTTCCTCCAGACTCTGGGACCTTGATTTCCAAAGGAAAAGCAAAATTTATTTTCATCAGAGAACATAACTTTGGACCATTCAGCAGAAGTCCAGTGCTTTTTGTCTTTAGCTCAGGCAAGATGCTTCTGACTCAGTGTCTTGCTCAAGATTGGCTTGACACAAGGAATACAACAGCTGAAACCCATGTCTTGCATACATCTGTGCGTGGTGGTTCTTGAAGCACTGACTCCAGCTGCAGTCCAGTCTTTGTGAATCTCCCCCACATTTTTGAACAGCCAGCCTCTTTAGCAATGACCTTTTGTGTCTTGCCCTCCTTGTGCAAGGTGTCGATGGTCGTCTTTTGGACAGCTGTCAAATCAGCAGTCTTCCATGATTGTGTAGCCTACAGAACTAGACTGAGAGACCATTTAAAGCCTTTGCAGGTGTTTTGAGTTAATTAGCTGATTAGAGTGTGGCACCAGGTGTCTTCAATATTGAACCTTTTCACAGTATTCTAATTTTCTGAGATACTGATTTTGTTGTTTTCATTAGTTAAAATTAAAAGGAATGAACACTTGAAATATATCAGTCTGTGTGTAATGAATGTATACATTATACTAGTTTCACATTTTGAATGGAATTACTGAAATAAATCAACTTTTTGGTGATATTCTAATTATATAACCAGCACCTGTAATATATATATATATATCCACTGTAGCACTGAAAAACTTTTCCAGCAAGGAAGTGGCAGCGTTTGCCATCATAGCTGAGGAAGACTGGCATCTTTGAGTGGAGAGACAGTAAGTTAATGCCACAGTGAAGCCGAACCACTGCCTGCTTCTGCCTCAGATTAACCATGCACACATAATTACTGTGGAAAATTGCTGTGGTGAAAATGCATTTCTGTGATGGAATTTATCATTTAGTTATTTAAATGGGACCAGTATTCAACAAGGAACCAGTGAAATATGCAAAATACATTCTTCATATCACACATTTTTACTCAGACCTCAGGCATAAATACAGGCACAAGGGTTATTCAGAGTGTTGTGCAAAGTTACACACTCAGTGTGGAGGGAGTAAAAGAGAGCCATCTCTCAGTTACACCTGATTCTAACTTTGAAGTTAAGTCTGTTTTCTTATGTGATATCAACTCAAGCAATTAGCTGTATTAAATCCAGTGCTACTATCAGGTAGTTTGATGTAACCACAATATGTCCACTGAAATATATGTTTTGAGATCCATATACACTCAAAATAGTGATGTAATGCCATTCGAGATCTGTGTATTATCAACCTGTTACTATTTATTAGTTAATAAGTAGTCATCATAATAATCCTTTAAAGTCAACAAAAAGGTTTTATTTTTTTGCACAAAATACATTGAAAGTGACAGCATCTTAATCAGAGTCATTGCTTTTCTCAAGGACTACATTTTTATTGGATAAAATGATTAACTATACTTACGCAATGTGAGCCATAAGTGTAGCAGATGAGTGCTCAGTCAGATCATCCTTTAAATCATGGGCATGTTTTCTTTACAGGAGAGTGCATCAAATTCACATCACCATTTAAAAAAAAATCACTAAATAGCGAAAGTAGTGTTATAGTCTACATCCTATAATTTCATGAGGTTTTTTTTAGTGGCGTCATTAAGTTGTGCACACAAGTAAACGTCTGAGCACATTATAAACACAATTAAATACCAAATAATGCGAATAATGAGAATGGAAGTCATATTGTTAAGTTAAACCATTTTAAATGGTTAATGTGAGGACCATTCATGCATAAGTCTATTCATGAATCAATGATTAAAGTCCAAAACATGTCAATATTTACGAGGAGAATATTACAAGTACTCTTTGGGTAAACTTTGTGTTATACAGCTGGTTATGTCAATTTTCAAGGCGCCCCATTCAGAATACGCTAATCACCTGCATGTAGTTCAAGCTTCTGTGTTTGCAAGATTTGCCTTTGAGTAGAAGTCTCAGAGACAGGTTTTTTTCAATAACATCTAGACCACCACAATATGTCCTATTAGCAATATCGGCAATATACTATCTTAGAAATATACTATACTCCTATTAGATGTTTATTTCTCTGCTTTCCATCTTTTCATTCATATATATTCATATTAGTCTTTTTTTATTTAATAATTGTCTCTTGCTTATATGTTACATCATATAAAAGGGGGGACGGGGGGAACATGACCGTCGTCAGTACATATTGTCCATCCCGATTGGGCTTTTTTCAGGCTTAAAAGAAAAAGGTGGGTGTTTAACGGCATTGCTAGACACTATTAAGAAACCCTGTCTCTGGCACTTCTATTTAAGAAAAATCTGCCAACCTTGGAGAAATTAACTATATGCAGGTACCCAGCATATTCTGAATGGAGTGTCCAGAAAAGCTGTATAAAAGAAGTTTAAATATGTTTAACGTTCCCCATGTAAATGATGTAAATATACTGTAGACTTTGAATCACAGACTCTGAATACGGTGCATAGAATTCTTCTCATGAAAATATCAAACTAAACTAACTAGATTAAACTAAGTTAAACTAAACTAAGATCTGCGTAACATTACGCCGTATTTACTATTAAAATCTACTGTACTGTATTTAAAATCTACAGTATGAAAACCTGTGAGGCTTTTTTGTCCAGGTTGCTCAGAAATGAGATACTAGAATATCTTATTCCAACCACTTTCTAGTGTCAAACCTGTGATTTAAAGTGTAGGATCAGAAAATGAGAGCTTTTGCTCTCATCTTCCGCAAGAAAGCCACAAGCTACCCTCTCCACATGTTTGGAAAAAAAGCTAGGGATGTAATTGATCTCCATTACCCATGCCCAGAAAATGTTGGAGTGGGTGTAGAGGCAATTTTCACACAGGATGGACTGCTTTCATAGCCTCAAAATGACAGAACATGCATTCATAACGCTAATGTAGAAATGGATGGCATTAATGTCTTGCCACATATTCATCATCTTTTTGTGTCCCTTATTTAGAATAACAGCATGCATTAAATATTGACGTTATAAAAAGCAGAATTTTGCCTACTCCACATGCCTCTATTTGCATTCAAAAGAGAGTGCATCACTCTCAAAACACAAAAAGAGGTGGCCTGATAAAATCTGGTTAAAACAGAAGTATTTCCATAGAGTCCTTATCTAACATGACTGAAATCAAACATTTTTGAGTTCCATCTTAACAGGAATGTCATATCTTCTGTAAAATTTATTTTCACAGGGTCAGGAGAGATTAATAACTTCTGTCAAAACTACAATGCAATTCTCGCAATGCAACAATTCTCTACCCATTTGTCACCATGAAAATTGAATCATTATATTCATTATCTCTTATGTCTTTAAGTAATGTCCATCTTTTTCCATTTTTTTTTTACTGTTAATAGCAAAATAAAAAGAAGCATATTGGGAACATTAATTTTGCTCCCTCAGTTCTTTGTCTTTTATCTCTCTTAAAATTTAAGTCGGTTATAAACTGTATCATGCTTTACTTATCCAGCCATATGAAATGATCCCAATAAAACCTTGGCCTGAATTCTCTAACAGAATGTGTGATAACATGTTATCTCCATGTCAGAATTTACAATGAAGTTCCCCTAATGGTAAACAAATACTATGCTGTGCTTACGTCACCAATTAGCACAATCCAAAAAACAGGATCACAGCAGAAAAATTCTGAAAACATTCATTTTTTTCTGTCTATTAGTGTTTTGTTTATGTTCCACCATTGCCACTACCATATTTGTAACTGTACCATTCCTGCTGAAAAAAAAACCCTAATAGAAACCATAATAGAATTTGTAATGGTTATAATGGGAATTGTACTGATTGTAATGGAAACTGTAATGGCCCTTGTGAGTCTCTACTGGTAATTTGTTGCATGTTATGTCTGGTGAATATCATCAAGGACCTACAACCTTAATTCGTCCTATTAGGTAATGGAAACCATTTGGTAATGGTTTTAACAGTTGATGTTTTTTGTATTTGTAGTAGAAACTGATTGTAGTATAAACTGACTGTTTCTATTGGGGATTTTTTCAGCAGTCATGAGTTGTGTGTCATCTTATGCCATCTTCTTGTTGATCTGCATTGTAGCAGTGGCTACATAGCCAGAACTTTGTCGTCTTTGACTGTCTCTGGTTGCAATAGCACAAAATTCGGCCGAGGATGAGTATGTCATATTAGGAGTTCTAAGACTTAACTCATGACTAAAGAATTATTTTGCATTTTTTCTCCGTCAAAAAAAAAATATGTCAAAAACCACAGAATATAAACAAGGCTTTACTGTATGCACAAGCTGACAGATTCCAAATGTACGTAAGGTGATTTGATAAAAGCCTGAAGGTTTGACTGTGTTCTTGTCTTTGATGCTATACTCTACAGTTCTTGGAATTCACTCAAATATTAAATACTGTCACCTTTTTTGTTTAAATGATCAGTGAAATGAAATCAAACTGAAATAAGTTTGTTGTCTGTGTAATTAAACTGTAATTAAACTTCTTCATTTATTGTTCTGTAGCACAGTGTAAATCTGTTAATATGCAGTGTGTTGCTACTGCTTTGTTTGCTTGATTGGCTCCAGTGATGCACAGCACATTTTATCTATTCGACTCACCCAGGTGCAACAAATTAGTGGCATAATGAAACCGGCATTCAGCCTGAGACAACAGCGTGCCACCTGGTCATTCACAGTTCAACTTATCATTCAAATTATCTTGGTTCCCAGATGTTTGCCAGACCAAAGCAGAAGAACATCACAAAGATTGGGTACGGAGAAGACAACAAGTCTGCTTTGCATACTGCACCAGTTCAAGTGCTTAACTTTTGTAGAAGAGCTGGTTTGAAAATTTTCCTTATGCTTAATGAACCTGTTTGGCACTCCAGAAGCTGCTCAGTGGTCTCACTGCTTTCACACTTTAAGTAAACAATCTTTAAGTACGAAATAAAATAAAGAAAGTCCTTACTGTGGGTTGTGTACGACTGCCACTGTGCTTTCAGGCCATGAAGTATATTAGAAATTTCCCCTCACCCACACACCACTGGGTCTGCTAGTCATTAATGAAACTGCACAAAGACTTATCATCTTGATTAAACATGTCAGCCCAGAACAATGATACAGAGTCATATATGCTGCCAGAGGGGTTTGTGAAGTGAGACAGGTAGACATTTCATACACGCAGAAACCATTAGCTCTGGATCTTTATTAGCTGAACGGACAATCCATTCCTGAATGAGTACAGCTCCTGACAAGCATACTGCTCAGATATACCAGAGTACTGATGTCGTATTATTGTTTCCCATCTATGTGTTCTGACTACCCAACAAGTATATCACAGATCAATATGCATAAAGAGTAAGGTGTAAAAGGTTAGCCATTCAGAATATTGATTTAGTTTAAACTTGCATGATTATTTTAGATCGACTTCATTATTATATCACACATAATGTCAGCATCTCACCATTCATGCCATGTAGTGTTTAGCCTCCTCAACTGAAGGTTGAGAGGCAAGTTTGCATATTCATTTCAGGAATTAATAGTTAAGGTGGATGAAAGTGCAGGAATTCGTTTATTTCTAGTGAAAATAAGGAAACACAAGGACTAAACAACATAAGGCTAAACAACATAAGCATGATACGCATAGTGAGACAATAGCTAAAGACAGACACCGTGTGCTAGACAATGCATGACTTAAATACTAGTATGGAATAACATAAGTGAATAAGGTGCAGAGTAGTTATGTGATGTGAGTGTCTTGATCATGTGAGGTGTAGTGGCTCATGGGACTCAGACATGATAATACAAAATAGGTAATAACATAATTAAATGTAATGTAAATAAATAAATAAATAAATAAATACAGAATTATAACTAAAAGCAATAACTATTTTTTTAAACAGGCTCAAATCACTGAATCATATAGTTTTGAGTTTAATGAAGTGAATATTTTAATTGACAAAATTCTCTGTGGAAATTAATAAATCATAATGAATTAAATTCATTCACTGCATCCCAAAGATTCACACCTCTTTCTTATATCTTCATAATTATTCAAATGACAACAAAACAGCTATAAACAGCATTGCCTGACAGAAAAATGTTTGAAATTATTAAACACTTTCTATGAAAACAGTACAAGGATTGAAAACACCATATTTCCCCTTTCCTGAAATAAACTTGTGCTTTTTTGGAGGTACAAATACATCACTGAGAGCGATATCAACAATATTTAACAGTATAACACCAGGATAATGTGATTCTTCTTGGCTTTAACAAGCTTGATATCTCTGGTTACACTGTGTCTACAGGGAAAAAAAAACCCCTCACATTTTCCTCACCACTGAAATTAAAGTGTCTTCAATAAACTCCAGCAGAGGTATTGAGCCTTTCCAGCATGCCACCCAAGACACATTACTTGGCTGAAGGTGCAACACTTTCACATTAAGCAGTTCACTACGTAAAACGGAAATACTGCAATAGAAAATTACCAAAGAACATGTTACATTCATCTTCAAAAACTGATTTATCCTGGTCAGGGTCAAGTTGGATCCAGAGCCAATCCTGGGAATTCCTGGGCATGAGGCAGGAATACATCCTGAATAGGATGCCAATTCTTCACAGGACACCATGCACACACGCACATTCAGACACTTATTCACTTATCAGCATGCTTTTGAACAGTGAAAGTTAAGCAGGAGAACTCAGAGGAAACCCCTGAGAACACAGGGAGAACATGCAAACTCCACACAGACAGTAACCCTAGCTCATCATCGAAGTACAGAACCACTGTGCCCCCATGCCACCCAAAGGAACAATAAGCTCAATTTCCTTTATTTATTTTGTTTTGTTTATTTATTTATAAGTTTGAAAAATCTGTCATGCAAATTCATGTCAAATGCATTCCAAACCATGCACTTTTTAATTTCATATGCAGGAAAAGACTATTTGGAATAAAGTATTATAAGTATAAGTATTGCCATGTAAATTAACAGGGTAGAAATACTTTATTACTCCACCGAAGTGGATTTTGAAGAAATTTCTACTTGACTCAAGTATAAATGATTGTGTGAAACTTTTACTTTCATGTATTTTCAAAAGCAAACGGCTATTTCCATTCAAAAATATACTCAGATACCTAGGTCACGTACTGCACCTGTTTCCTGCCAGAGCATTCAAATTTAGGGGGGGAAAAACACTACTTGACTTAATAATAAAAACTTTTTTCTAAATGTTTGGTAATTGGTTGAGTGAAGAATAATATTTGAAAATAACTGGAATTTTATCCAAAACTTGTTGAACCCATAGGAAACAGAAGAGAACTTTAAGGGAATTAGCTTCGATACATAAGTGGTTAGTTATTTGTTATTACTTTGATTCACCGCTTTATCATGACCAGGGTCATGGTAGACCCAAATCATGTGGACACCATTTTCAGGGCACCAAGCACTCACTTCTGACTGCAGTTTGGTCTATGAGGGCCTTCCCCAAAATTTTCTAGCACAGAATTGTTTAGAATGTACAAACTGTAGTCCATAAAGACATAGTTTGACATGGTTGGTGTGGAAGAACTCAAGTGGCCTGCACAGAGCCATGACCTAAGCCCCACAGAACACCTGATAGCCTGACATCAGTGCCTGACCTCACTAATGCTCTTGTGGCTCAATGGGCTAATCCCTAACAGAAGAGTAGAAGCTATTCTAACAGCAAAGGAGGGACTTGATCTGGAATGAAATGTTTAACAAACACATTTGGATGTGATGTGGACAGGTACTCACATACATTTGGCCATATAGTGTATCTAGATGAGGAAACAGGTTAGATGTATTAACAAGCTATGTTTTAACAGATTAACATCAGACATTTGAACAACACTGCTTACTAAACGTCTTTATTGGCCGAAAAAAATAGCAGCCAAGTTAATTAGCTTACTGCTACCAGGAACTTGGCAAAATAATCAATGTTGAAGGATACTGTGTAAAACATTATCCCACTGGGGGTTGTGTTGAATTGGATAATTGAATTAGATCTACTGTCGTAAAATTGTAATCTTCTGGGAAATCCTGTAGAGTGTAGTTCATGCTAGCAAACTGGATAGCATAAGTTGCAACTGAAGTGAATAAGCTACTAGTGCACCCACAAGTGAACTTTGTTAATGTTACCACCCTTACATATGATCAGCTTGTCCTGCATTAACCTAATGATTATTCCCCAGTCCATTTCGCAACAAATGTACAGAAAACTTTTTTGGCAGAATATTTTGGGCACAAAAAAAAAACCCAACAACATGTAATTTCTTTTGCTACAGTCTCTATGATTATATGAACAATTTTTTGAATGTTCAATCAGTGGACTGATTGTGAATAAGAACTGATAGCCCATTGTAGCACAGGAGACAGGAACCGTTACAATATGTCTGGGAAAACGAACTACAACACAACACTTTGGCAGTTATGATGCTGTATTAATGCCACAGTTTCGCTCACTACCATGGTTTAAAAAAAAAAATAATAATAAATAAATAAAATAAAGACTTCTAATTTCCATGTTGATGTTGAGTATAATAAGATTAGGCATTACCTATCTGTCTAGTTAGTTACAATAGTTGCAGTTCAGTATCTCAGTGTTCACTTTTTAACCAAACATTTCAAATAACACCCAATATTTTCTTCAGTGGCTTTAGGTTATGCATTGCTGTTTCCTCAGTTAGTTATTAGCAATAGTGGAAAGAGTACAAAACACACACACTTGAGTAAAAGTACTGCTATAAAAGTAAAAGATAAGACATTACTCAATTGAGTAAAAAGTCCTTTTGTGGAAAACTACTTGAGTAATTAATTTACAAATTACACCTTATGTCATGTCTACAGTCAACACACCTACTCTGAAAATGTTCTATATCTGAGGAATGCACTTTTGATGAAGAATGATGTTAACTAACCAAGTGAGCTTTGCAGAAGTGAACACGGTACATACAGTACAGTATCAGTGGTATATAAAGAAAGGTAATGTTAGCTGCCGAGCAAACTTCGAAGAGACATCTTAAGTTTAATGCAGACCTTTCATAATGTAAGACTTCAAATGACCTGGCTAGCTAGTCTAACTCATTTAGCTAGCAAATGGTGAACCTGTACATGTACAATGCCTATATGTCAGCATGTTTTGGTTCACATCATTTGCAGATCATTATCATGGTGTCTGCTTTGAAGAATTTACATTTACATTTACATTTATTCATTTAGCAGACGCTTTTATCCAAAGCGACTTACAAGTGCACACTCACACACCAATGGTAGCAGAGCTTCCATGCAAGGTGCTAGCTTGCCATCGGGGGCAACTTAGGGTTCAGTGTCTTGCCCAAGGACACTTCGGCATGGGATCACCCGGGCCGGGATTCGAACCGCCAACCCCACGATTCGTGGATTAGTGGACAACCCGCTCTACCGACTGAGCCACAGCCGCCCTTTAAAAATTGAAGACACCTGAGAAATTATGTAGAAGTGTAGACGTGTGTCAGGAATCTGCTTTATGTTGAATGGAATTATTATTATTAAAATGGAATTATTTTAACCCTCTCATGTATGAATTATGAAATCCTGATCAAGGATTTTTGAAGAAATGTAAAAATATTATTTTAATTGTACATACTGCAGTGGACTGAATGCGTTCAAACAAAGAATTAGTGTTCACGCTAATGGCTGTTATGCAGTCATTCTATTGAAATCCGTGCAATATTCAGTACGTATATGGCTTTTGAATAGCTGTTTACTGTAATGATCCTTAAGTATGAAAGGGTTAAATTTGTACAAACTGTCTTTTAGTGTTTTAACAGTCGTTAACATTAAAATGCATTTTTTACTCTATAATGGTGATTAAATATGAATGTTGCAAAGTTTAATGTTTTGTTTTTAAAAAGCTCAATTAAAATGTAAGCGTTCTATGATTTAATTGTACTCAATTCACATAATCACATACAGACTCACACACCCATTCATACACTACAGACACTTTAGACACGCCAATCAGCCCCATTACAGTAAACCCTGTTCTCAAGTACTGTAAAAAAGAGTACATGCAGTTCATTACTTCCACCCCTGTTTATCAGTGATTTCTGTAACGGTAGTTAAACCTATCTAAATGTACCACACCAGTTAGAGCTATTTTTTATTTAGCATACTATTTATCAAACTATCATTATCAACAAGTTATATCTATAATATACCTAATAAATAATGTATAATCATACATATGATAAAAAATAATACAATATTTCACAAAAGTGAGTACACCGCTCACATTTTTGTAAATATTTGATTATAACTTTTCATGTGACAACACTGAAGAAATGACACTTTGCTACAATGTAAAGTAGTGAGTGTACAGCTTGTGTAACAGTGTAAATTTACTGTCCCCTCAAAATAATGCAACACACAGCCATTAATGTCTAAACCGCTGGTAACAAAAGTAAGTACACCCCTAAGTGAAAATGTCAAAATTGGGCCCAATTAGCCATTTTCCCTCCCCGGTGTCATGTGACTTGTTAGTATTAAAAGGTCTCAGGTGTGAATGGGGAGTAGGTGTGTTAAATTTGGTGTCAACGCTCTCACACTCCCTCATACTGGTCACTGGAAGTTCAACATCGCACCTCATGGCAAAGAACTCTCTGAGGATCTGAAAAAAAGAATTGTTGCTCTACATAAAGATGTGCTAGGCTATAAGAAGATTACCAAGACCCTGACACTGAGCTGCAGCACGGTGGCCAAGACCATACAGCGGTTTAACAGGACAGATTCCACTCAGAACAGGCCTTGCCATGGTCGACCAAAGAAGTTGAGTGCACATGCTCAGAGTCATATCCAGAGGTTGTCTTTAAGAAATAGACGTATGAATGCTGCCAGCATTGATGCAGAGGTTGAACGGGTGGGGGGTCAGCCTGTCAGTGCTCAGACCATACGCCACACACTGAATCAAATTGGTCTGCATGGCTGTCGTCCCAGAAGGAAGCCTCTCTAAAGCTGATGTACAAGAAAACCTGCAAACAGTTTGCTGAAGACAAGCAGACTAAGGACATGGATTACTGGAACCATGTCATGTGGTCTGATGAGACCAAGATAAACTTATTTGGTTCAGATGGTGTCAAGCGTGTTGTAATGATTGGCTATGAGGATGTCATGTGGGGTCAAGGGGCGTGGTCACCGCCCCTCCCTCCCTCTCTCGCTCTCTCTCTCTGTGAACTTGTCTCCGTGTGCGGACACACAGACTCATGTAAGGTGCCAATTTTGGGATGTTTTACTCTATTTAATGCACTTCTAATGACAGACCTGTAACCTTATGTAACCCTATGATATCCTTCATGTAAATAAACTGAGAACAGCATTTTCACTTTATGTCCGGCTGAGTTATATTAACTTTCCTGAGCAGCCCGAGAGGATCTAGCCGGATCCTTACAAATGGCACCCGAACTGTGCATGGACATCCATGGAAATAAAAGTTTGGTCAACAGAGAGTGAGCGAACTTTAAATGTGGCTTTTATGCTCGATGCTGACAAGGCAAGTGAACTGAGAGCGAAGTTTTTTTCGTGGTGAGCTTTTAGTTAGCTGGCCCGCATGTTAGCGGGATAAACTAGCAACCACCGAAGTCTCACTACTGCGTTGGAGGAGAAAACCTGTGTGATATGTTTTTTTTTTTTGCCACTATAAATTTTCTAACTGTTGCCATCTGCGTTTTTCGAAAGGAATTTCCCTTCCCTCTGTGTGTTTCCGAGTTTTTAATTTTTTTTTATTAACGGGAAAAGAAGGGATAAGAGACCTTTGTTGTGACTTTTGCTTGTGTGGATTTGCTGTGAGGAATTGTGTGCAGCGGCATCGTCAGAGACCTGTGCATGGAAGGCAAGGACTTTGGTAAAGGAAAGGCTCGTTTCTGATTGACTGATTCGGCACACCGCTGTTACTGCACGTTTCTGATTGACTGATTCGACACACCTCGGCGAGCTTCGACTACTACTGGCCTGCGTAGTGGAGGAGAGGACAAGGCTGGACTTTTGTATCTGGATTCGATGGACAAACGAGCTAAGTAGCACTTTGTGAGCGGAGAAGGTTTAATTTATTTAAGGTAATCTGGTGCTATTGGGAGTACATACAGTGACTGGGTATTTTGGGATACATGTGTATATATACATGCATATATGTTTCTTATATATATGTGTCTTAGGATCATCACCGCTGTCTGTTGAGATACATTCTCTTACTAATGTTAATGTTAACTAATGTTAAGCATTTTTTTCCACTTCTCAGTTAATTACTGATATGGTGTTCTGCAAGAGTATAACCACATTTCTTACTCAACTTTTGCTATGGCTAAGCGTTTTGACATATTCACATATGGGGGTGGTAATGATGAGGGTAGTTTGGTTTCGCCTGAAATTTTGGATGGTGGGTCTTACTTAGTTCAGCGTCTTGCTGCTCAAGTAGATAAGCTGCAACGTCAGGTAGACAACATGTATGTACTATCCTGTGTAACCTGCCAGATGTCCAAGCAAAGCAACCAGAAGCCGGCAGGCTACCTAAAACCAGTGGTGGCTACTTACCCGGGGGAGTTTGCTGGCGTTGATTTCATGGGACCCCTCCCCAGATCTTGCCGTGGGAATATGTACATTTTAGTTTTCACTGACTACTTCACCAAATGGGTGGAAATCTGTCCTCTTCGGGAGGCCACAGCGGTGGTTGCAGCATGCAAGTTTGTCTCTGAGGTGTTTGCAAGACATGGTTCTCCCACACATCTCAGACAGGGGTGTCCAGTTTGTGAGTGACTTCTTTGAAGAGGTGGTTGCTGCTCTCGGCTCAGACCACAGGCTGATGGCAGTGTATCACCCTCAGGCTAACCAGACAGAACGAGTGAACCGTACCATCAAGGCGGCAATCCGTACTTGTGTGGGACATAGACATAGGGATTGGGACCTCCACTTACCTTTGATCGAATTTCCCCCTGGGGGATCAATAAAGTATCTATCTATCTATCTATCTGATCTCCTTTGCATTGAGGACAGCTCCCCACCAGAGCACGGGAGACACCCCGGCATTTCTCTTGTATGGCAGAGACCTGAACACACCTCTTGATTTAAGGATATCACCAAGCCCTGGGTACGTGGCTGACTCATTTTCTGATTACAAGATGGAGCTCACTTCAACTTTGACGGAGGCATATGACCATGTGAGAGAGTCTCTGTCAAGCAGCCACGCCACACAAAAGAAACACTATGACAAGAAAACTCGCGGGCTGTTGTTCCATGTGGGTGACTTGGTTAGGCTGAAAGCTCACCCTCGGTCGGATGCCTGAGCTGGATTTACTGCCAAGCTAGCCCCAGTCTACAAAAGCCCATACAGGATTGCCGAAGTGATGTCAGATCTGAACTACAAGCTGACCAAAGTAGCAGATGGTGCGGAGTGTGGTGTTCATCACGTTTGTAACCTGCTGCCTTTTTTTTACTTGGGATGGAGATGAGGAAGATCTGGAGAGGGCGCCCCTACAGTTGGCTGAAGCTAGTGTACAGGACAGAGTAGTGGATAGCCCTGATGACCATGGGGAGTATGGATTTGACTTCTTATTTGAGGGACCAGGATCCCAGGACCAGTTCACGGCTGGTCCATCCATGGTAGCACAGGCTCCCTTGGACAATGCGCCTGTGTCCAGACACCCTGACTTTGTCTTACCTCACACTGATGTGCACCTCACTCACCCACAGTCTGTGCACACAGAGTCACACTCATACAACCTTGGCCCAGGGCATTCAGAGGTTCCTTACCTCACACATATGCATACACAGCCCACTCACATGGGAACGCACTCATACGCCCTTCGCCCTAGGCACACACCAAGGGTTACCAGTAACTGGGAGTTTAACAGTTGGACAAATCCTTATTTTGCTCCTATATTTGAATATTGATGTGATATGTTTTCATATTTTCTCATTCTCTGGTCTTGTTCTGCTTTATTTTTTTAAAAGGCTATGTCTGTGAAGGCCTTATATTGGTTTGTCTGTCTATTATCTTGCAAGAGTGATTATTTCTTAAAAGGCTAATGTGATGTACTGTTTTGTTTTTGCAATACTGTTCATGCCTTTGTACCTTGAGGTTTTTATGTTACGTTAGTGTTTCAAACAATGTGTTCAAGCAAAGTTCTGAAAATGTTAATGAAAAAAAAAAAGAAATGAATGCTGTTTTTGTTGCAGAATGTTGGTCTATAGTTACATAGAACAGGTGAAGTTGTAATTAATCATAGTCCTTTCTGTAGCCCTACTTATGTCAGCTGTCACACAAGCACCTAGGTGCTGTTAAGTTTCCTTTAGGTTACGGCCCTTGACAGCCCTTGTTTTTAGTGGGGGGATATGTAATGATCAGCTATGATCATCCCTCCCTCTCTCTCTCTCTCTCTCTCTCTCTCTTTCTCTCTCTCTCTCTTGTGGATACGCGGACTCATGTAAGGTACCAATTTTGGGATGTTTTACTCTGTTTAATGCACTTGTAATGTCAGACTTGTAACCCTACGTAACCCTATGGTATCCTTCATGTAAATAAACAAGTGTGTCTTTTGCCTACACTCAAACATGGTGGTGTGAGTGTCATGGTCTGGGGCTGAATGAGTGCTGCCGGCACTGCGGAGCTACAGTTCATTGAGGGAACCATGAATGCCAACATGTACTGTGACATACTGAAGCAGAGCATGATCAGTATGCAGTATTCCAGCATGATAATGACCCAAAACACACCTCCAAGACGACCACTGCCTTGCTAAAGAAGCTGAGGGTGAAGGTGATGGACTGGCCAAGCATGTCTCCAGACCTAAACCCTATTTTTTTTTTTTTTTTTTTACACTGCTACATTGTAAAGTAATGAGTGTACAGCTTGTATAACAAAGTGAAATTTCTTCAGTGTATCTATAAAATATATATTAAAATTTATAATAAGTATTTACAAAAATGTGAGGTGTACTCACTTTTGTGAGATACTGTATATATTATACATTGCGAGAAAAGATTCTTTATAGTAAAAGCTCCATCACTCCGAATATAAAGTATTACTCTAAAAAACCTTTCCTGCCAGCAATTTTTTTTTTGAAAGTGTATTTATCTGTATGTATCAAGAAAATTCAGTCTAAAGATACATCATCCTCTAATGTTGAACAGGACTGGTCCAAAGCCATAGGGCTTACTTAGCAACATTAATTGATTCATCTTCAGTAGGCACTTTATCCTTGTCAGAGTCACAGTGGATTTGGAGTCTTTACCAGAAACACCAGGTTAAGGCAGGAATACACCTTTGATGGCAGGCCAGTCCCATTGCATTGTTCATTTAGTAACATCACAAACTGAATTCATATGTCATTTTTCACAAATTGTTTTATAGAAACACTAAGAAAGTGTCTTTTTAAAAAATGTGATCTTTGATCTGGGTTAATAACTTTTTGACCAAATAACCACAACATCTACAATTAGTCTGCCACAACCTTAGAATCACATTTTTATCTTTCAGCTGTACTTAAAGCCTGTTAGTTAAGTGGCTAGTTTCATTTCCTTTCCTTTTTATCCGGTTACTTTAATTTTTACTTTATACATTATACAATCTTGCTGCATTGTTTTTGTAAAACTACACAGCATATTTTGCTCTTTTCCTGAGATAATTCAAGGTGAAGTTCAGATAAATAGCTTGTGTTAGCACAGGTTTGAGTCACCTTGCATGCTGATGGTGGTTGCTGAGCAACAATACAAGAGCGCGGTTGTAAGTTTGATGTTCCAATTTTCTAAACCAAAGTGATATATGAATGTGGCATTTATAGTCAAAAGCTGCAAGTGAATGACTCATAAATTGTACTGATTGTGCAGTTACAAAATAATTCTCTTTTGTCTTAAAATTGTCTGAAAGGAAGAATGTGGACATTCAATTTAGTTTTTCCTTGCTAAAAGAAGATTAGCCAATAAAATAAAATTAAATGAAACTAAATGAAAAATCTGTGTACATCAGAAAGAATAATGTACACATCATGAAGGATGATTTGGACATATTTCCGAATTATGCCTTCTGAAATTATAATTAAAATATTAAAATAATTAAATTAAATGATTATAGTTGGCACCATCCTTTTCATTGTTTTCACATTAAAACTTTTCGTCTGTAATATTTTTGAAGGCCAAACTGAACTAAAAATTCCTGACTGGATTTACAAAAAATTCAGTAATTTTTTTTTTCATATACTCGTGCATATGTTGATTAATATCTATTACCTTTAATGTGTAAAGCGTGTGCATGCCACAGCTCATTTGCCTTTAGTGATACCAACAAAACTCCATAAAAGGAAAGTTCACAGAGAGCTAAAAGGGCAAATTAAGGATAAAATGCTGAAAGAGCATGAATTTCAGTAGTGGCAGAAGTCAGTTATTTCGACCCACATCTATGCGAATAAAAGGTATCATTTAACAGAGTAACAGCACCTGAGAGGCCAAAAACTGCAGACAAATTACAGAATTAGATGTGAATTAAGTGAGGTGAAAAGAAATTGGTTTGACAAAAAAGTTTTGAAAACCAATGCCATGTTGGAAAAGCAGGTTGGCATGTGTCATAAGGAACCCTGATGTATTCTGGATGCCCGATGATGGCACACAGCACACTAGGGCAGTGGTTTTCAAACTGAGGGGCTGCCAGATTGCACCAGGGGAGCCACATAGAAATTCTAGAACTTTTTGTTAAAATAAATTTGACCTGTATGTTGGGATTGTCAACAGTTGGACCATGATGTACATAAAAATGAGAAATATCAATAAATTAAATCAGGTATACACAGCACACTAAGGCACACATCAAACAGAGACATCAACTTGATATACTAATGTACTGTTAGCCACATGCTAATAAAACCTAAGATTATTTAAAATAAGATTTAGATAGAGGACATAGTCTCTTAGCTGAGAAAGTTAATACAGAAGCGTGAAAATAATGAGGAGGCCACAATCAATGCTTCCTACACAAGGGGGCGGTTGTGGCACAGGTTGTCTACTAATCGTAGGGCTGGTGGATCGATCCCCGGCCTATATGCTCCACATGCCGAAGTGCCCTTGGGAAGACAATGAACCCCAAGTTGCTCCTGATGGTAGGCTAGCACCTTGAGTGGCAGCTCTGCTGTCATTGGTGTGTGAATGGGTGAATGAGAAACAGTGTAACGCACTTAACCGCTAATGTTCAAAAGGCGCTATATAAGTGCAGACCATTTACAATTGAAAATGTTTGAAAAACACTGCACTAGGGAGTATACAGCACATTGCAGATTCAGACATACCAGATCGATCACTTATGAGTCACTTAGTGCTGGCTCTAATGTGTTGAGCAGCATTAAAAAAAGATGCTGGGGGAAATGAAAGCAATTTATATGCTTGCTTTCTTTATTATTAATATATTTCTTTCATATTTTATATTTATTTAATTAATGCTGTTTATATGAAGTGACTGGTTTTCATAAAAAGTATTACATTTACATATGTAATTGAAATTAATAACCTATACAACAGTGTATATAAAATTGCAGTAATTAATGACCAATAATAAGATTTGAAGCCTATCAGTTGAGATTTACAACAGAAAAAGTCTCCTTAATGTATACTAATTCAAGAGCTCTCACATGATACAAAATATTTTCTGAACCTACAGGATTTTCATTAACCCTCATGCTACCAACATATTTAACATACAAGGACTGCCAACTGGTGTTCCTGGGGACCCCAAGAATAAACTACTGTAAAAACATCTTAAAACATTATTAGTTATGTAATTAATGTTGTCTGGGAAAAATAAAATCAGGAAAGTTACACTTTTTTAGGAAAGTTTTTTAGGAAAGTTGCACTTAATTTGTATACTGTGTAAAACGAAAATATATACTTTTCTTTAATACAAATTGCAGCATTTATACCAAGTACAATCTACATGAGTACTTAAAAGCTTATTTAACATCTTTTGATTCTGGTATCGTTCCATTTTCAGTAAGTTCATGTAAACATTATTTGTGTTATATTTATATGGTGAAACCAACCCAGGTCATTTTGAGCCCAATATAAAATAATTGAAATAAGCCCACAGTCATTCAAACTTCAACAGTTTTTTTTATTTTATTTATTTTATATATACTTTCAATACAAAAGTAGATAGTGACCTTGGTATGACCCCCTGTCAAAATAAAGGTTGAATAAATGTAATTCAAATTTAGACTTTTCAATTTTTACGTAATGTAAAATGAATGATGTTTATATTGAACTATGAACGCCACACGGTACAGGCAGTCATAGCACACTATTTGGCTCATGCTATGCTCAGGGCATACTGGCATGTGACAAGAGGAGCGAATATTTGCTACCTTCATCTTTATGCTTTTTCCCACAGTAAGACCAAGGCCTGATCATGCACTGACTGCATGTCAATCATATGCATGACACACTATTTTACAGTCTTATCTTGTACAATAGAACATAAACATTTAATCTAATAGTCATAAAACATTTTATTATGAATTCCCCCCCCCCCCCCCCCCCC
>JAFFST010054064.1:14234-37616 GCA_022414735.1 Noturus placidus
CAGGAGGCATCGGGCACAAGGTGGGGTACACCCTGGACAGGGTGCCAGTCCATCGCAGGGCACAATCACACACACACTCGCACACACATTCATACATACATTAATATATATATATATATATATGTGTGAGTGTTTTTGAGCCTTTTTGGATGTCTCCATTTCTATTTGTTATTCGGAGTGTTACTTTTTGCTTCAGTTTGGATGAATATCTTCTATTTAGTTTAATATTTACTAAGAGTTAGTATGTATGAATATTTCTATATTTATTTCATTTTTAAAAGTACAGTATATTTGCATGATACAATCAGTACTGCTTTAATTTTTTTGTAAAGTTCAGCAATATTTTATTTAGACTGTTAGTTCAAATTGCTGCTAACGGAAAACATATCACTTGATTGGTTATCGGCAGTTACTGCACAGCTTACTTATCAGTATCTGTAAAATCCACTATCGGTCGACCTCTAGTCGTATACCAGATTTCCAGGGACAGCTTCGAGCTACTTAGTCATCTATCACTTCTATCGATCAGCTAACATTAGCTTTACTTTAGACACCTTTTTAGTGTTATACAGCAAGACAAACACTAAAACGGCTAAATAAATACAACAGTTAGCTGAACAGCATTTTGTTACAATACATGTTGAGTAATAACACCACGAAACATAGTTTCTAGTTGCTAGTTTGTCCCATAAACATGGCTTGGGGAGTAACGGAATACATGTAACGGCGTTACATAATCAGGATACAAAAAACTGCTAGATTTAATCCGTTACAGTAACATCAAAAAACAAAGTAATCAGCTTACAATTACATTTAGTAAAAAATGGGAATACTATCAGGATTAAAATCGTTTTCAATAAAAATCACAAAAATGAATTTTTTGGCAGAACACAATATACACAGCTGCTTGATTATGGTTCTGGCTCTCTCTTGCCAGTCATGTCTCACATGAGCAACCTCCTGGTGCATGTGCAAATAGATTTTGCACAAAGTTAATTGGTTTTATATTAACAAAAATAGTTCTCTGAAATACTTTTGTTAGGGTGACCATACATCCTCTTTTCCCCGGACATGTCGTCTTTTTCGGACCATAAACAGTGTCTAAATTTGAGAAAACGTCCGGGATCCGGCTTTAGTTTCATTATGATGCGCTTATGGTCTAAATACTGCCACGTGTGCGCATATTTACATTGCTTTAACACCTCTCTGTAATTCCCGCCTTCTCACACACCTATTGGTCAATTATTAAAGGCTTGCAGCAACTATCGGCCAAATTCCTGCCCCTCAACCATTAGCCTACTCTCAGCGAACATGGGCAGACAAAGCGCTGTTGTGTACAGCGTCAAACAGCTGCTTGACAACAGCAGCAAATGACAGCTGTCCTGAGTCGAAAGAACACCCATTGCCATATATGGTCATTTGTAATTTCATGTTATCACGTTGCTTTGTATTACATGGCCATTCAAATTTATCCAAAAGTAATCAGATTGCCTTAATTTCATATTGTGATACTTGGATGATGTTACTGATTACACTTTTTATGAAGTAACGGAATACATTTCTAAACTAACCCTCCCAACCCTGCCCATAAACCACTTGTTTTAAGCTTTCAAATAATTGTAGCATGAGGATTGTGTTATTTCAAGTATGTACACTTGTCTGGTTCAGTTATAGACTACTAGAAATTATATTAGAAATAATGCATGCAGATTAATCATTACAAAATCTACCATTCTTTTGTCTCATTCTCAAAATGGCTTCATCCTCCCTGTAAAAAGGCACTACACATGGTATGAAACTATTCATGGTATTTAGACTAAACGTGGTGCACTATATGTCTAGTAATGGTGCTTATAATATGATTACAAGATTTTGTTGCTTGATTTCTGTTAATATAACAATTTTTAATGGAATGGATGCATGTAGGTTTGGTGGTGTTTACAAATTGCATGTCCATAATCTTTTTTTTTTAAGTAAGTATAAAGCAGAGACATGATTTTGTGCATTTTAAAAACCTCAATAAGTTCATTGATTATTCAATATTAAAAAAAAGGTTTTCCAGACTAAATGTGGAAAGACAGATGGGACATTTCTTACCCATTAGTATAACTTTCTTGCACTCCATGGACGTTGATGTCTTCGACATCATACTTGTACAGTTGTTTCATGTCAGATTTTTCCACTTACAAATCACAAAACTCACCATTAATGTTCGTATTTGAATGTCATTGAATGATTTTTTTTGTCATTGTCAAACTATAATTTTGCACAACATTCTGATTCTCAATCACCTTTTTTTCCACCTTCCTCAGATTTTCAACCCTGAGGAAATTTATGCTGGTTGGCAGCCTATTTTGCAGAACATTCTAGAAAACAGAACAAGATCATCAGAATTTTAATTATTTAAATGTTGCACATGTCATGTCTCGACAGCAGATGGCACTGTGGCACAGCCGAGGACTAGACACGTGACTGTCTTCTTTGTTTCTGCACTTCCTGGTTTGGTATTGTTTCAGTTAAAGATGTGTTTAATCTTCCCCAGGTGTGCATAGTTTAATGGTAGTTATGTTCCTTATTTAAACGCCTCAGTTAGTGTGCACTTCGCACAGTATTATCTTAGTATCTTTAGTTTCGTTAATGCTATTAGCATTTGTGAATACGGACCGAAGGCATTCCAAGCATGTATGTGTGTTTGATTACTTTTGCCAAGTAATAAAGACATTGACCTGCACCTGCTTCTGACTCCTGCCTCGTTTCGTGACAGCACATAGTTATTATATTTTGACACATTGGAAAACTTAACAAACAAAGAAAGCGAAGCTGGATCATATTATTCCACTGCACATATAATATGACCATTTGACCATTTACAATACTGCTTGTGAAGTTAGTGAGCAGAAAGTGCTTCAAAAAATTTGGTCTTCTAGACTGGGATCATTCTGCATAATTCTTTAAAACAGGACTGTGTTTACAGCACACAAAAACACAATCATGAACATTGGGGGGTCCAAGCGCCACTCCCTCTCCAAAGTTTGATACTGAAAAATTGCATATTAAGAACATAGTTTGTGGATTACAGTTACCATTTGAATTCACGTAATTTCTGAGTGATAGAAGCTCCCACAGCATGGGGAAACTGTGGGGTGCTGTGGATGTCCTGTGGGCAGATGTATTCTCTGCTCCATAACCGACCATGAAACCAGTGACGTGCGGTGAGGTTCGTGGCTGGGGAGGTACTGACTCTTTCAAAGTCAGATTTACAAATATATGAATTCAGCAGAGTAGCATACATTCACCATTCAACTGGCTGCTTGCACATTGACTACTGGTTATGTTTCATATCCCATATAAGCATTTTTTTTTATACACACATAGGTCAGATACATATTTGGCCAAAGAAGAACGTTAAATTTATAGCGGCTCAGAGAGGGCACATTTGCTTTGCACCCTCCGTGTGTTCTTTATTTGCCATCACAATTCCACAATTCATACTCATTCAATACCAATGAAAGTACATACAATCCACAACAAAAAGATAAATGTAGTTTTATTCACTAAAAGAACTTTTTTTTTCCTTATCTTTTTTTATATATTATTTGTTTTAAACTTTTATTTTTGTCATGGACTGTACAACTGTGTATACATTTGCCTTTACTCGTCTGTCATTACATCATAAAATCCTAAAAAGCTCCACGATCCGCAATTGCTGTAAAAAACTGATCAATTAGAATGACTTTACCGACTATATAACATACATATAATATAACAAGGCTACTTGCATGTCGGGAAATTTAACGAACTTGAGTAGCTAGTACTTACTAACACATTCCCTCTCAATCAGTTTGAAAACTACAGGCGATAAGAATATAAAATTCTGCTAATATTACGAAATGGTTAACAGAAGAGCTAGTGGTTTTAGCAAGACGCATCGAGATTGCATCATGATAATGAGACTATCTGATGGAAGACTCAAGTCGGACAAATAAATTGGAAAATTCTCAGACTTTCTTGTGATTAATTTGCTACTGTTTTGTGCAAACTCACATGTTAATTTGAATTTTAATGCTTTTTACATTATATAATTGTTTATTTATTAATGTTGAAAGGGGCACAATAATTTAGAAAAAGGGCAGGGAGCCCCAGGAGCCCTCCCTGCAGTGATCACTGCCTCAGCGTCAGTGTGACAGATGCCCTACGGTTCTGCGACCAACACTGCAACTCCCCCAGTTTGCTGCATGTGAGGTGTAAATTAATTAAAACATTTGATCGGATTTTTTGACCTGATGAATTCCAGAAACATGGCTTTTCTAAAGCTGGGTAAAAACTGTGCGATTTTGGGAATAATTTGGTAATCTGAGACAAATTTTGAGAATCCTAAAAAATTCTTGTAATCCTAGGCCAAAATCTGTGATCACTAGTTTGACGGGTTCCCCGACAGCCAATTAAGTCTGTTGCGATCAAATGTTTCCTCCGATTAAATTCTGGCAGTGTCAAAAGATTTGAGGCACAGTCCTGTAGTGTGGCTTCTCCTACTCCGTAAGAGTCTTTTCGCATCTTGACTGTCATACAGTTTGACATTAATGACAATTGAAATCCTACAGTGTGACATGGCTTACAGCAAGGATCATGTTCGTACAGTCTGACAAGCAACAGTCAAAAATCACTATTAAAAATCACAGTGTGAACCTGGCTTAACAGAGACTTACGAATACATCAAAGGATCGAGAGAGCCAGGTGTGTTGCAGCACCAGGTTTTTGACAACTTTATGCTGTTGTCAATTACCATCAACATTTTGGCAAATTCACAGTATTGTATTGCAATGAATGATTTGACTCACTCCTGTTTGGTTTCATTTGTTGAGCATTATCGCTGTTTGTATGGCAATGAACAAGTAGTATACAATATTCATAGCATGGTACATCTTTCTGGCACTGTAAAAGTTCATGGTTCTTTGGACAGAATATCTGGCTTCCCCTTTGCAAACTTTCTTGGGGAGCTTAAGTGTGATGAACAGGCCATACAGCCTATGTAAGGATCGGTGTGAAGGATCTTTGATTGAAAATACACAATCAAACAATCCAAATTGGTATGCATTGAGATGTAGATGAGTTGCCGGCAGATTAAGTTCTGTAACCCAAAAGACAGTCCAACCAGCCAAACAAAACTAAGGATAATCAGAAGAATGAGTAATTATAAAAAAACAGGCAAAGGTCAAAACATGAAGAAAATATGGCAAACAATGGAAACCGGCTCAGTGATACAGATGAGCTATCAATACCTCGCAAAGGTGAGGTGGAAATGGCATGTTTATATATGCAGCAAAACGGAAGTGAGTGTGAGGTACATGTCCATGTTTAGTATTCGGGGAAGGGTTCCCTCTGGTAAGTGGTTAGATATGGGGGAGCTTCATTCACTACATTAAACCAGTGTTTCTCAACTAGGGGGTGCGGAGAGATCGGAAGAGGGGGAACAAATTGTTTTCAAGAAAAAAAACACAGACAGGGCATCATTTAGGTACTCTTCATATTTTATTGCTTTTCAAATAGAATGTGCATAAATGAAGAAAACCTGCGCTGTCGTGCCATATTTTCTCCACTTGTCGAGTATTGTCTTTACAATGTTCCATGGTATATCAAATCCCATGGAAATTTTTTGTAACCCTCTCCTGATTGACATTTTTCAACAACAAGATCCCATCCATACCTACCTTGTAACCTCTTTGTGGCCTGTGGTTTTTCCAATTGGATGTTACCAAGACATTGTCAGGAAAAAAAAAATCCTTTTGGGTTTAATGGCAGTTGGCAAACCAACATAAAGTGCTTTACAACATAAAGTGTAGGCAGCAGATTGGCAGGAAAAAATAAACAAAAAAAAAAGTAATAATAATAATAATAATAATAATAATAATTTATAAACTAGATATTCATACTAAATTACTAAAGTCTCTCACTTATTCAAGTATTTTTCAGATAAATAATTAGGGGACGGTGCACTTTTCCAGAAAGTTTTCTAGTGTCATGTGTTGCTTTCCTATTTGCATATCTAGCTCAGTTCTTTCCTCCTCATATCTTTTGTCTAACAAAATGTGTTTTACTGTTTCTTTTGTATTGCAGAGGGTGCAGAGTCCAATAGAGTGTTTTCCTATTCTGGGTAATGTTAGATTTAAGCCAACATGACCTATTCTAAAACGCTTAATTGTCATCTCTTCTTTTGGGTTCCTTCCCTGCCTCATACTCACGCCTACTTGCTCAGGAAAATCCTTTAGATACAATTGTAATTTATTTGGGGTTAATCAGTCAGGTGTATACTAATTAGTATTTAACATGAGTTTGAAAGTGATTGGTTAATTCTGAATGGTGCAGCATTCCCAATTATAAAAGTGTGCACACTTGTGCAAGCTGGGTACTGGACGTTTTTTTATTATTGTTATTATTATTTTCCCTAAAATGGGGGGGCTGTATCCATAAAAAAGTTCCCAGATCATAAAATAAGGTAGTGGATTATTGAAGACTGATGGATGGACTAGGATATTTCAGTCTGAAACTTGGCTGGCCTCAGTGGTCATTATTCAGCCAAACACCAAGTATGCTGGGGTCACCTCCACCTCCAGGTTAGGGTTAAATATTCAGCTGGGACTGATCTAATGAGTAATGGGTACATATACAAAGGGGATAGAGCTTTTTCAGTTGCTGCCCCGCGTTTATGGAATCACTTGCCACTGAACATCCGCCTTGCACCTTCTATTGCCACTTTTAAATAGAGGCTATCTCTTCTCCCAGGTGTTTAAATCTAATTTTTACTATTGTCTATTGTCTGTTATTATTTGGGTTTATTCTGTTTTATTTTTCTTACTCTGTTAAGCACTTTGCTCTGCTTTGCTGTGTGAAATTTGCTATATAAATAAAATTTACTTACTTACTTACTTACACAGATGGCTTATAAGTAACTTCAACAACAGATGAAACCATGGTCTGTTCAGTCAGAATGGGGCTATCAGCAACACAGACTGTTGAATGTAGCATCATCAATAACAGCGACAAGCAAACAGCTGAAGGTTAGCCAGTTGTGTGTTCATGTGGGAACAGAGGAATCACTTGTTTGTTCCATGTAGAGTTACATCTGGTATGTGCAGCATGTAGAATGGCAGTTGTTTTAAGAAGTCTCCTCTTTTTAATATGAAATATCACCATGGTCATTTCTATTGGTTGTTTTTCTATTAGCATCTGCAATTCTGTAGTCAGTTTAGACAATTTGGTTTGTACCACTGTTGGATTGACCTCGTGTGTTTGTGTTTTGAGAAAACAACACAACAGTAAGGCAATTACCTCCAACATGTAATGATCAATTTAGACATACGGATTCTGCAAAATCCATCTGTAAGTCTATCTGTTTGACCAACTCACCATGTGATTTTGGAGCTGGTAGCTCAGACTAAACTAGATTTCCTATTAGGGAAATATTGGCAGTACTCAGGTTTGGTTTTGGCTTAAAGGCAGTAGTACTTTTTTTATTCATGGTTATTAATTCATTAACAGAATGATCTATCCTGACAATGCAAATTGGTGGTGAGGTGAATAACCGGACCATAAACAGTAAAACAGTACCAGTAGCTCACCCATCTGCCATATTGGAAGCGACCAGGCTGCCATATAACTCCATATATGCATGTTATCCTGGTCTAATCAGATTTATTTATTTATTTTAAAAAAATCAGCTGTAAATAATAATTAATAATTTATCAATTTGTATAGCGCTTTTTTACAATGGTACATTGTCTCAAAGCAGCTTTACAGAAATATCATTTTACATTTTTACATTTACAAGCGACTTACTAATGAGAGCACATTCACACACCAATGGTAGCAGAGCTGCCATGCAAGGTGCTAGCTTGCCATTGGGGGCAACTTAGGGTTCAGTGTCTTGCCCAAGGACACTTCGGCATGGGATCACCCGGGCCGGGATTCGAACCGCCAACCCCATGGTTAGTGGAGTAGTGGACAACCCGCTCTACCGACTGAGCCACAGCCGCCCTGGCTTCATGTTGAATCAAAATTCTCACAAATTTGAGTCTACACACAGAAAAAGATTTAAATATGACTTAATATATGTATTGTCTGATTGGAAAGTAGAACATGGAAGTAGAAGATGGATGGATGTATGACTAGACAGCTGACTTTTTTTGTCGGCCAAAAATAATTCTACGCATGCGCAGTGCACAGGAAGCGCAGGCAAACAAAGAGGAAGCGCGTGTACTTGACTTAAAGGGGGACGCTGTGTGCAGCGAGTAGAATTGTTTCACTCGGTACGTAATTTCAAACAAACAAACAAAAAAATAACAGAGAAGAGAACAAAATACCGAGGAGGTAAGACGGGTGGTTTGTTTTAGAGCCGGTATGAGTATGTACCTTAGCTAACAGTCAAGTCAGCTTTAGCTGCAGCAGTTAGCAGTGCCCTCAGGCAGAATTCTAAATGCTCGTGTACTCCCTAGACAAGTGCACTACGGTAGTACAATATGATGATTTAGAGACCCTATGTTGCACACTTGATATACAATACGTGGATATTCTGGATGAAACCTAATACTGATTTGGTGTTACAAGTTAGTTAAGCTGGCTAGCTTCATTGTCGTGGTTCCAGTGAACAATATGTTCTTGTTGTATGATTGAACTGTTTTTAGATTTTTACTCAATAAAAACCCAATGTAACTCAATTCTGTAGCGAATTGAGCTAGATTTGTCAACTAACGCCTTTGTTTACTGTGCAATATCCACCGTCATCCCTGAAGTTATTCAAATTCAGACACTTGTGTATATCTATATATATAATATATATATTTTAAATCAAAATTATAGTGGCTGCTGTTATTTGTGAGTTAAAGTTTACTTTGTAGCTTAGTATTGTTATTAAATGCAAAATTTCAGTTTTAAGGTTCAATTGCAAACAGTTCCTGTTTATGCGTGTGACGTCATCACGCTGAAGTAAAGATGCCACGTGAACGTAATGCTGATGTTTATCCTGTCCTCTAGATATCACATTGCCCTGTTTAAGATGCCCCGCCTTCCAATATAACCCGGATGCATGGGCTCGGCTTTTGCAAGGCAGCAAGAACCCTCTGCAGGACTTTCCGTCTGTGCCAGACACAAAGCACGTGTCCGCTCCTCCCGCAGTACTGTCGCCCTCTGATCCACGCTTGGGGCTTTGCCTTGTCAGTGAGACCGCCATCAAGACGCTTCGGTCTCTCATCTCAGGCTTTCTTCGCCGTCTCTCGGGCCACGGGGCAGGACGAGCGGACGACCATGGCCGAGCAGAGATTCTGCGTGGAGTACGCCAAGCGAGGCCAGGCAGGCTGCAAAAAATGCAAGGATAGGATCATGAAGGGGCTGGTGCGCATCGGGAAGATCGTGCCCAACCCGTTCAGCGAGTCTGCAGGAGAGATGAAGGAGTGGTATCACGTCAAATGCATCTTCGAAAAGCTGGAGCGTGCACGAGCCACCACCAAGAAGATCGAGGACATTACTGACCTGGAGGGCTGGGAGGAATTGCAGGATGAGGAAAAAGAGCTGATCAATAAGCTTGTAGCAGGTATTAAGGGCGTTGCCGGTTCAGGGGATCCACTTGGTGATGCTGTTTGAATGCTTAAATCATCCACTCTGTCGTCTGAACAGGATTGGCTGCTAAGGCTAACGCAAGTCCAAAGAAGAAGGTGCAGGCCAAGTTAAACACCAGCGGCCAGTTATCAGCTCCTCCTGCTGATCCGACGGTGAACGCGCCACGCAAGTTTTCCGGCTTCACAGGTATTCACGGGAGATATGTTAATAATGGCAGTACAGTAAACTCTCAATGAAGCTCTTCAGGATGTGCTTCTGGGTGGTGACGTTAACTCCAGTTCACATTGGGCCATATCGCACTGCCTCGTCATTGATTATGTTCCAATAACAGCATGTCACACCATATTCTAAGCTTTACATGTACTATCATATGTCATTAAAGACAATACAGTCTAACTCGCTCTTGAACTTCTGGGGTTGGGGGGGGTTATAACTCGCCTCCGCCCTGTGTGCGCAGAGTTTGCATGTTCTCCCCGTGTTTCGGGGGTTTCCTCCGGGTACTCCGGTTCCCCCAGTCCAAAGACATGCGATGTAGGGTGATTATGCCCTGTGATGGATTGGCACCTTGTCCTCTGCTTGTTCCCTGGAATAAGCTCCAGGCTCCCCTGTGTACGATAAGTGGTATCGAAAATGGATGGATATAGTGTAATAAGAACTACAGTGTGTCAGAGTTACAGATGTACTGCATTAAGTTGTTTCTTTTTATTTATTTATTTTGGTCAATTTGAGTGATTGATTTTTTTAAGAGCGATCAAAACACTTTTTGAAATGGTACTTTATAAGGGGGCTTATTTCAATAGCTCAATATATCGTGCTCATAGAGCATAGTGTGCTTATTCTGTCCGTCTTCCACAGCAACAAAGGCAGGCCCATCCTCGTCGAGTCCAGGCCCGTCCTCGTCGAGTCCAGGCCCATCACCCGCAAAAGCATCTCAGGGTAGTGCACTGTCCGCTCAGTTTTGCCAGCCGGACCACAAGGACTGTCTGTTCCGTGAGTTCCGCAAGCTCTGCGCTATGGTGGCCGAGAAGTCCAGCTACAACGCAAAGACCGAGATCATCAAGGACTTCCTAAAGAACGGTTCTGCTGGAGGTGGGAATTAGGAATAGGTCTGAGACTATGGTTTCCTTTTGTTTCAAAGAAATGATGAAGGAGAACTAGCACAACCTTCTCTCTCTCTCTCTCTCTCTCTCCCCCACAAAGACAAGTTTAAAGGAGATCTCTACCTGACAGTGAAAATGCTCCTCCCAGGTGTAGTGAAAAGCGTTTACAACCTTAACGACAAGCAAATTGTAAAACTCTTCAGCCGCATCCTTAACTGCAACCAGGATGAGATGGTGCGCGACCTAACACAGGTCAGTAATCCTGTAACACATTAAAAACTATATGATTTGGAGAGCGGGGAAAAAAAAACACTTTAATTGTCTGGGGTCGAAGGGAGACGTGTCTGAGACGGTGAGGATGTTTTTTGAAGCCAGCAACTCGTTTCCTCCTTCAACCAAGAGTTTGCTGACCATCCAGGAAGTGGACGCTTCGCTAACTCGCCTGGCTCAGCTCACTAAGGAAGATGAGCAGCAGACAGAACTGGAGGACATCGCGAAAAAGTGAGCCTCGTCGTCTTGTCGGTATAGCATGTGCCTGACAACATGCATAAATTTTTGCGTGTGGTTGCAGGATTTTTTTTCTTTATTTATTTAAAGAAAACTCATTTGTTTGGATAACAGATGCACTGGGAACGACTTGAAGTGTTACATTCGTCTGGTGAAACATGATCTGAAGATTAATTCCGGTGCCAAACACGTGTAAGTATTCGCTAACAACGCTTACGAAGCGATACATAGTAATAGACGTCATCTTTTGCAGCGTAATATAATATCTCTTTCAGTGCGCTCTTGAATTCATTAATTAATGGACCCATGCAGCAAGTTTTTGTCCCAATCAACAGCTATTGAACCTCTTACCCCAACCCCCCCCCCCCTTTTTCCCCTGTCTGCACAGATTGGATGCTTTAGACCCCAATGCCTACGATGCCTTCAAAGCCTCTCGAAATCTCGGCGACGTGGTCGACAGAGTCCTGCGCAATCAGCAGGAGGCGTCGAATGGCGGCGGCCCGAGGAAGCACTTGAGTGTTGAGGCCACGCTTATGACCCCCGTCCAGCCCATGCTGGTTAGAGCTACTTTAAAATGTTGTAAAAGCTTTAAGAAGTCGAGCTATGACTTATTAGTCTATTCAGGTGGTTAATCCATAATTCAGAAATTATATTATCGATCACCCAAAACTCATCGTGATCCACAGTGGACTTTAATGAATTAAGCTGCAACACCTTCGAGTTTTGAGCTGTTGTGCTGCTTGTTTGTTTTCTTCTCCAGGCCGAAGCCTGCAAATCCATCGAGTACGCCATGAAGAAGTGTCCCAACGGAATGTACTCGGAGATCAAGTACGATGGCGAGCGCGTGCAAGTGCACAAGAACGGAGACCACTTTAGCTACTTCAGCCGTAGCCTCAAACCCGTGCTGCCTCACAAGGTATGCCGGATAAAATTTCGCCCTTGTAGAAACCAGCCCATATGTTTGAATCGAACGATTGCAAGATGGATTCGTTTTCTTTCCCAGGTGGCCCATTTTAAAGACTTCATACCGCAGGCTTTTGCCAGAGGCCAGAGCATGATCCTCGACGCTGAGGTTCTTCTGATTGATACCAAGACCAGTAAGCCTCTGCCGTTCGGGACGCTGGGAGTTCACAAAGTGAGCGCTTTTCCGAGTTCTTATATTAATGTAGAGGTATGTGTTTAGCGATGTCTGTCTGTAACGTTCTGCCTTTGTGTTTCAGAAAGTGGCGTTTCAAGACGCACAAGTGTGCTTGTTTGTTTTTGACTGCCTTTATTTTAACGGTGTCAGCCTTATGGATAAGTGAGTGATTTATTAACGGTTCTGTTCATGCCTTTGAATTATTTATTTAATTAGTTTTTATTGAGGTCTTGTCGTGTTTTCACAGGCCACTTTGTGAGAGAAGAAAATTTCTTCATGACAACATGGTGGAGGTTCCGAACCGGATTCTGTTTTCGGAGATGAAGCACGTCACGGTACGTCTCCCTTTTCTGTTTCCTAATTATGTACGCATGTCAAGCATTTGGACATGCTGGATTCAATATCATGGTTTCCATTTGCCTTAAAGACAAATGTAAACAGTGATGTTAATGGCCCGGTGTAAGTTTCTAAATCAAATAGTTTGTGTTTCCGGACAATCCGGATTCAGTGCCACGCAAATGCTCTTGTGTATGATTTTAAGAAGAAAAAACCCAACTCTATGCCCGTTATATGAGCGAGAATAAAAACAAGGTTGTGTTCTGACAGAGAGCTGCTGACCTGGCGGAAATGATCACGCGAGTCATCAGAGAGGGACTGGAGGGACTCGTTCTGAAAGACGTCAAGGTAAAGCGACTCACAGCGAAGAGTTAAATGCCCTGCTCACGGCCCTAACATGAGGTAGCATTCTGATGTTGCTAGGGTGTTTTATGCTGTATGTGAGTGAGAGCTGATCTCTGTATGTCGCAGGGGGCGTATGAACCTGGTAAACGCCACTGGCTAAAGGTGAAGAAAGACTACCTGAACGAAGGTGCAATGGCGGACACGGCCGATTTAGTGGTCTTGGGGGCGTTTTACGGAACCGGCTCAAAAGGTGTCTACTTCAAGGTGGCATTTGTCACGTTTAAAAGTCTTTCTGGAACTACAATAATATAATATATTATACATGCCTTCAAACAAGTACGATTTGCAAATATTCCATGCTAGCTTATTCGTCATGCTAGGTTTGTGTTCACGTTTATTTTCTGGCCCAGAACATAGCTCAAGGCAATGTACTTGGTAGCGTTCATATATATGGTGTCAGAATATCAAAGCCCAGCTATAGCTTTGCTGATTTACGTTTTTCCCGTTCTGTTCCACGTAGGTGGAATCATGTCCAGTTTCCTCATGGGCTGCTACGATCCCACGACAAAGAAATGGTGCACAGTGACTAAATGCTCCGGAGGCTATGACGACGCCACGCTGGCCAGGTTGCAGAAGGAGCTGGACGTCATTAAAATCGGCAAGGTAAAAAAAATTGTAAAAATCCCAACCTTAGCACTTCAACTCCATCGCCCTTAATTCCAATTACAGTATCCTGGTGATGAGTTATTTTACTCTTTCACAGGATCCCAGCAAGATTCCACCCTGGCTAAAAATAGTCAAGAACTACTATCCAGATTTTCTCATCCGAGATCCTGAGGTAAAGAAAAACGCATCAAGGATTTATACCGATTAGGCAGTAGTTGAACAGATTCTGAAAGTTGATGTGTTGAAAGCAGGAAAAATGGGTATAAGGATCAGAGGGCAAAATTGTGCTGGCTAGACGGCAGATCTTGTGGTTGGTACTTACCAAAAGCTGTCCAAGAAAGAACAACTAGTGAACCGGCGACAGGGTCATGAGCACGCAAGGCTCAATGATGCTTTTATATTTTGAACAATCATATGTTCATAATTAACTCTTATTTCCTTAGTTCAATTTGCAACGGTCCTCTCGTTCACAGAAAGCCCCAGTTTGGGAGATCACGGGAGCAGAGTTCTCAAAGTCGGAAATGCACACCGCTGACGGCATCTCCATCCGCTTTCCGCGATGCACTCGTATGCGTGATGATAAGGACTGGAAGACTGCCACCAACCTTCCCCAGCTTAAGGTTTGGCAACTCCTAAAAAGAGAGAATATACGTACACTATAGGCCCAAAAATTATGTGGATGCCTGACCAAAACAATGGGCCTTAATATGGAATTGGTCTCCTTTTGCTGCTATAACGGCTTCCACACTTTTGACAAAGGCTTTCTGCTAGATTTCGAAACGTGGCATTCCAATTCGTCTAAAAAGGTGTTCAGTACGGATGAAGTCAGGGCTCTGTGCAGCTCACTTGATTTCTTCCACACCAACTTTGGCGAATCGTGTCTTTTACGGAGCGCACTAGGTGCAAGGAGTTAAGACGTTCTAGATAGTTGTTTCCAACAGTTTGACGAGGACCCACATACATGTGGTCAGGTGTCAATATACTTTTAGCCATATAGTGTATGTTTAACCAATGTAGCCTGGGACTAATTGTGTTTTAAGCAAGATTTGTTCTGGGTCACGTGTAACATCTGCAGTGCCATGCTGTGAACAGACCTCTTGGTGAGTAGATATAAGGGATAAATGGTCGACATGTCCATTTTGTAGGAACTTTACCGTGTTTCGAAGGAGAGGTCCGACTTTGAGGTGACCGCAGGGCCGTCTACAAGCAGCAAAGATGACAAGAGCTCGTCAGGAGGAGACAGTGGAGGCAGCTCACCGTCCACCTCCAATGGAGCAGCAAGCTCAAAGCAAGCCAGTAAGTGCATCCAATTTCCAACAATTGGTTTCAGGTTTTTATAAATCCTGACTTGTGCCTGGATTTTGTTCAGTGATTCAATGATTAGTGATTACAGTTAATGCAAGTGGTTTGGCACGTTGTCATTACACCAACCATCTCAAAGTTAAGTTGGAGGAAGATCTGTATAACCTGACATTCGGGAACTGCCATCATTTGTGTCATATTCCTGAAAACTAATTAAGTGAAAGGCATATTTGTTCCAGAAAATGGTCACACTCCAAAGCGAAAGCCGGCGAAACCTGCAACTCCATCCCCTGCCAAGAGGAAGCTGCCCACTGAGGAACACCGCGCAAAGAAGGTCTGCTGCATGTTGAAACTGACCATTTTCCCCCCTGCACCGTACACAGTGTGCGACAGCTTTTGCATTTTGTACAGCTTTTTCCGCTCTCCTGCAGAGGTTTACTTGGGTCACTTGTTCTGACTTGTTTCAGATTAAGATCGAAACATTTCACGGCAACGGGTCTTCTCCGGTTAAGGCCGCTGACACGCAGCCTGAAAAGGTCAGTGTTCTTTTGTGCAATGACAGAGTGAAGAAGGGGAGGGGGATATACAACAAGAGAATCAGTGACGCACAGTAAAAACCACGAGTCTCAGCTTGTGGGGGTAGAAGAGAAACCATTGTTAGAATCGCCTGTTTTAATGGATGTTCCGTAACAGCAAGTTAATATAAATGGTTAAAAAGTATGACTTGTTCTTTAATTAAAAAAAAAAAAAAAAACCAAAAGAAATCGGGGCGGCTGTGGATCAGTCGGTAGAGCGGGTTGTCTACTAATCCGCTAATCGTAGGGTTGGTGGTTCGAATCCCGGCCCGGGTGATCCCATGCCGAAGTGTCCTTGGGCAAGACACTGAACCCTAAGTTGCCCCCGATGGCAAGCTAGCACCTTGCATGGAAGCTCAGCTACCATAGGTGTATGAGTGTGCATTTGTAAGTCGCTTTGGATAAAAGCGTCTGCTAAATGAATAAATATAATATAATATAAATATAAATCCCTGGCTGTGCTGTAAGAGGAATAAAACACTTCAGAACGTGCTGTTACAGGGTGAAAGAAGGGGGGGGGCAGCTGGAGAGAATTTGTGTCCTACAACAGCACGCCCCCTTGTGTTTTATTCCTTACTTAAAAGATCAGTTGGAAGTCATCTATGGGGGGGAGAATTTTTTTAGTTGTTTTTATTTTTTATTTTTGCAGACTCTGCTGAACATCTTCACTGGCGTAAAGCTGCACCTCCCGGAATCGGTACAGGAGTTTGAGAAGCTGCGGCGTTACTTTGTGGCGTACGATGGCGATCTTGTCCCGGATTACGACGCTGCCTCTGCAACACACTCACTAGCCGAGCCCGAGGAGGGCAGTCAGGTGCAGAAAGTCACCTCCAACTGGATCTGGCAATGCATAAGGAAAAGGCGACTGGTTCCTCCCTGCTGAAGGACAGACTGACAGGGCAGCGTGCTCCTTTTGGAAACATTTCTTGCGTAATAAGAAAAAAAAGTGGCCTTCAGACATGTTAATTCAGGACAAACTTTATGAACTTGTGGCAGTTTGGTTTTGAAATGCTATGTTACCATGGTCTGGTATATCAATAGCAACGTTTCCAGTACACGCTTACCAGTACCTCCAAATTGGATCAGTTTCATGTTTTGTTTTTTTCTTTTGGATAGATTTGGTAGTTCTTGGATCATGATATTATGCAGAAACTCAATCTTTGAGCATGTCATGTGCTGAATGTCATTTTATAGAAAACAAAACCAGCTTTCTAGAATAAGAGAGAACATATCTTAGCCTGTGCACAGAAGAACACACACCTGAACAGGGCGTTCTTCGTACCTGGATTAAGTGATCTGGATTTGTTCGTCGAGCAAGATTGGAGCTGGAGCAGGATTAAAAGTTTGATTTCTTACATTTATGATCTGGACAATGACCGATTTGATGCTCTTAAAAAAAATTGGAAAAGTGTACAGTATTACACGAGTCAAATTATAAACATACCAATATAAAGCAATAAAAGCCTGGGACTGTCCTAAATATTAATGCATATTTACAACAAAACCATGTTTCATGCTTTTTTTTTAAAATAAAATCAACACTGACAGCATTTCGTTAACATTTCTCACCTCAAAAATAAACACTGCTCATTTATCAATGTGTTTGTTTGGTATTTAAAAAAAAAAACAACTAGCTACATGTAAATGCAAAGACTTGTATACTTCCAGATTCCTTCTTTGTCGTGTATTTAACGAGTGAAAACCACAGCACTGATTTATTTTCTACTACAGCAAGGTTTATTTTGTACACTCTCCTATGAATACATTATATTTACAAATATAGCGTTGCGAACAAGTAAATCGCTTGTTTAGTCATTTATAAAAGAAATGTAATAGGCAGCAAATTGCTGTAGTACAAGACGAATAAAACATTTCGAAGCATGCTATAAATGAACTTCAGGGCGATTGTTAATTTATTTTTCCTTCCTGTTTTTATTCCTCATTTAAACTGATTTGGAAAGAAAGTTGGTGTTCATAAGATGCTGAGTCTGTAGTACTCTGTAGAAAACTGGACGTTTCCTACAAAAAGCACGTAGATATGTATTCCATGTAGTGTCTTTTGGAAATTTATTAGATACCCAAGAGGTTAGCATCTTATGAATCAGTGTCCAGTTTCCTCTTCCCAGCAAAGCCAGGCTGCGACTCTCCCCGAGACTGTGGGCTCAAATCAAACTCCTCCATCATGTAACAGGGCTTTTTAAAATAATAAAAAAAGACATAAACATCTACAGAATACAAAAGGACTGTTTACTCAACAACTTAATTTCACTAACAAATGTCTAGTCCAACGTTTTCTTATATGCAACAGTCAGCTCCAGAATTCTTGGCACCCTTGGTAAATTTAGATAGGTGAAAGTGTTATGAATAAAATGGTTAACTAGCTTAATTTCACACTGGAAATAAGATAAATCTTATCGTTTAAGTGAAGTCAATTTATTCAAAGAAAATGATCGAAAATGATCGAGAAATATATATTTATATATATATATATATATATATATATATTTAACAAAACCATCTGTCGCAATTATTGGTACTTGTAGAAATTACCTCCAATAATGTTTATTTTTAAAGCAAGGGTGCCATCAATTCTGGAACATTTTTTTCATTTTTATTTATTTATTTTAAACAATGTGCTGTTTTGGAAAAGGGATGTAACCAGTAACGCCTTATTTTCTTTATTTTTTAAAAAACAAACATCGCAGCCAACCAGTTCCTAGCTACTCAAATCTTTCCTATCGCTTATAGAGTATGTTGAATCCCCCCTGAAAATTACATGTGGTTTACATACTAAAGCATTTTTGTTGTTGCTTGAATATAACATCAACGGTTTTGATTCTTCTACTCGTCACTATACAGAGAATTTCAGTTTCTCCCGTTTCCTTCGACATGAGTTGAACAGAAAACTGACCTGTCGAGAGGATTTAAGAAGAGCGGCTGTGCGTAAGCTGGAGGAAGCTTCCGGCCGCTCCGCTCGCTGCAGGAGGATTCGTGTGCGTGGAACATGACTCCATGACTGCCCCAATCCTGCCTTCACCTGATCGTTCCCAACTCGTGTTACGTGATTGGTCACCTGACACATTCATATCCAAAACGGCGTGTTCACTGTTAACCATTCACACTATAATAGGTGATTGAAGAAATTCTTTCTCCAAGAGAAGCCACCGAAGAGTCTCACCAAGAACGAATTACTCACCAGAACAGCTACGTTAAAATCTTTGGCGATCACCTTCAGCTCTGTAGCTACCTGCATCATCAAGGACATGCCTACAGAAGGTGACAATTCAATCAATTTCATGAGGATGAGAAATATTTTTATACAAACAAACAAAAAAAATGTCCACCTTCATTCTGTTTTCCTCCAAGCATATGGGAGAGCACGGCAGACACGGAATCCACGATCACGGCTTTGAATGAACCAACGTCTCCCTAAGAGAATCAAACTCTCCCATGAAACTAGAACATATTTGCCTTTTATTTAAAATAAGTTTTAAAAATAAGTTTACCTTCTGGAGACCGCTGGCTCTTAGACTTTGAAGGCAGGACAGTAAGGCGAAGACATCAAACACTCGGAGCACGCTGATCCTCTGAAGAGCATTCATCTAGGTACATGTATATATACAGCAATTATGGTATGAATAACACACTTGGAAGACTGTTGTTATGGGAAAATAAATAATTTGACTTTTTAAAAAAAAATGTCCCTGTGTAAGTTGTTAATAATAAATATATGATGATAATCAATCAACGCTTTCTGACCAATTAGAATCGAGAACGCTGTGGTGCTGCGAGAATCGTCTCAGATCAGCACTCCAAGGTCAGTCCTACCTGCTCTGCTGTATTGACGGTTTTCTGCTGAAGCATCTGAAGCAGCCGGGCAGCACTTAGTCCTCCGTTTGTGTCGATGTACATGACCTTCTTCTTGAGCTCATGTGCAACGTTGACAGCTACACTGAAGCATGTCTGAGGGTGAAGACGAGATTGGGGGGGGGGGATCCAATAAAATGAGACAACGTGTTTTAATGACTAATTATTTTAACACTCCTGGGCCAAAGGCACGCCTTGTGGGCTGATTTGCATTTCCAAATTGTCCGTAGTGTGTGAATGTGTGTGTGATTGAGCCCTGTGATGGGCTGGAACCCTGTCCAGGGTGTGCCCTGCCTTGTGCTCTTAGTTCCCTGGGATAGGCTCCAGGCTGCCCCACGAGCATGTGTAGGATAAGCAGTATGGAAAATGGATGGAAATCAGGGATGCCAAATATACGGGCCTTGGGCCGGATAATCCGGCCCATTGCACATGTGCTAAGAATTTAATGTTGTAAACATGTTTCTGTTTTGGTGGTTTGAATGGGAAAGCTCACTTGTGTTTTACCCGTTCCTGGTCCTCCACAAAGTTCAGTGATCTCCCCCGTGTACAGACCCGAGTCAAGCAGGTTATCCATACTACGCAGTCAGAGAGGAGGAAAGACAGACTTCAGTCGTAAAACCACCATAACAAGGTTGTACACAGGTACACAATTATACAGTACTGTCTCTGAGGTACCAGCATTACTAGCAAGAACAGGGAGAAAATCTGTTAATGGCCATGGCTTTATTGTGATGATCAGGTGTTGACCAAAAATGGTCTTTACATGCATCTTTTATCACTTACTAGCAAATACACTGAATCTCTCCCTGCCCCCCACCACCAGCTTTGCGCCAAGCAATATTAAGGAAAAACATTAGGCAAACTGTGACCACTATTATTTATTTATTATTAATTTTTTAAGTAATGTATGCATTTTTTTACTGACCAACCAGACCACAGTCCCATGGCTCCACTTGTTTTCTATTGGCACACACGACCGAGTTTTTTTAATTAATATATATATATATACACATACACACACACCTGAAAATTTGCCTCATTCCCGTTTCGTGCCCTTTCCCCTTTGGTCGATTGGCTTTTCCGCCAGGTAAATATTATTCGTGTTTGGGCTGAACGCTGCTTTAGAGGCAGAAAAGTACAGTTTACATATATCGACCAAGGGGGTCAAGCATCATAACTGCTTTTGTTAAACCACAGATAATAGAAACAAAGTTTTTGCATTTTCCAAAAATGCAGCCATTCACAAGATTTCGTATTAATGTCTGATTGTCTAGGACTCCTGGAGCATCGATATTGTTTGCCATTTCCCCGCTGCACGCTCCTGTGTTACTCGTTCAGTTCTGTTCACACACTTCTCTGTATAAGAGCATGGGTCACCTGACGATTCCTGTGGAGAGAATAGACGTGGAGCTCAGCAGCTCGTCATACAGGTCAGCTCCTGAGACTGGAAACGCCGCGTGCTGAGCCAGAAGCACACGCCGAACTGCCACGAAGGCCTGGAAAGAACAGACACATTTCAAATTTATCTTGCACTGCCTGTAGCTCAAGACCACTTATCTGGTTAGAGCTATGGCTGGGGTGATGCCTCAATATTATAGCAATATTGAGAGCATTTGTCATATATATATATATATATATATATATATATATATACACAGTATATGAACATTTAATACCTCTGATTGGAAGCTGACCATTTGATGTTATAGTTTTGTGGTATTTGTAAAATGTTTACAGACTGAGAAAGCTTTTGTCTATTGACTAGTTGGCTGGTTTTGGGTTGAGTTTAATTCCGGGTTTGGTATGGGTTTAAGTCTAGTTTTGTACAGACTTTTTTTGTCACCCAGTTGGTTCTGGGTTGGGTTTTGATCTGGTTTTGTACATTTATATAATTTTACATTTATGGCATTTAGCGGATGCCCTTATGCAGAGCAACATGCATTTTAAGATAAGATATTACTTTATTAATCCCCAGATGGAGAAATTAGATACATTTTTTCCTCATTTATACAACTGAGCCATTAAGGGTTAAGGGCCTTGCTCAGGCACCCAACAGTGGTAGACTTGCAGTGCTGGGGCTTGAACTCCTGATCTTCTAAGCAATAACCCAGAGCCTTTAACCACTGAACCACCACTGCCCTATGCTGTGGGGACATCAAGCTTTATTTTATTGACCAGTTCGCTGGTTTTGGGTTGCGTTTCAATCTGGGGTTGTCAGCGTTTTAAATTGGGATTTTGTAGACCATGTGCTCTTAATGTTTTGCAGTATTTGTAAAACTTTGACAGACTGCCAGAGCATCCAGCCAATCAAATGTACGCTCTTTTTTCGCAGCATTATATTAGTCAGTGAAAATAGATTTTAGCATGACATGACCATTCTCCAATCAAACAACTGTGCAATGGTTGGCTAATCTTTAAATATTTACATATTACATGTAATACCTACAGTTTATAAGCTCTTGGCTCTTAACGTAGTTCATGGTACATACCAATTTCATTGTTTTAAATCCATTTCCCTTTCAGTGGTAATTTACCCCTGTAGATATTAGCTAAAGTGTCATTGAAGTCAAGGATATTTTATTGTTTTGTTTGCGGAAATGCAACACTGCTGTTTTAGACAGTTTGTTAGCATATTGTGTCACAGACAGTTGAAGGTGCCCTTTGATGGACTGATGTCCCAACCCGAGGGTTTCTCTGACCAGGATAAAGCGTATACTGATGGACGGATGAATGAATGAATGAACGACATGTTCTGAGGTAACATCAGTTGTCTAAATTCAGAAAATGAGAGAACTAACCACAATAATGTGTTAAAATTCAAGACTCGCTTGACTTAACATCTTAGAAAGATAAATATATGGACAACGTGTTATGTGCAGATGTTATAGTGTACAGCTGACTTCACTACAAACCTTATAGGACACTGAGCATTTCTGGGCCAGTTGTTCTGGGTCAGACAAAACAAGGTCCTCGACTGAAAGACAAATATGGTTAGTTATATCAAGGCTGAATTTACATTTAATGGGAAAATATTTCTGTCTGTCGGGCAGGTAGAACCTGTTCTAACATCTTCTTCACGTAGAGCTTTGATGAGATCTTCACTCAGCCCTGGACACAACCCTTCCCTCAGAAGCACCATGACACTTCCGGTGGAAGTAATTCAGTAATCTGGAATCATATCAGTTTATTTATCTAGCTAGCTGTATATATTAACATCACTACAACAAACCGAGCAAACAAATCTGCTGCTTATTAATATTAACATCCCACACGTAGGCTATTGTATTTCTTGTAACAGGTTCTGGAAGAAAACAACATTCTGTTTGATAAAACTCACTCATATTGAAAACATGCAACTCGCGCCGTATCAATCCGAAGACAGAGCATCCAGCCAATCAAATGTACTCTTTTGTTTTCGTAGCTGTATATTAGCCAATGAAAATAGATATTCCCATGACGCTAGAATTCTCTGACTAATAAACAACGGTTGGAGGTTGTTTTACCCACCCATATTGCGATAAATCCCGCCTACTATGAACTGGTTGGCTAACAGCTCTCACTCACAGCAGCGCCGTTATTCACGTTGTTCGCGTATAAGCACTAGCCAATCAACTCTCTGAAGGCGGGATTTGTCGGAAAACGATTGGGCTGAAATGCCAAAGGTGTAAGGGGAGGGGCAAGCAAACCAGTGTTGCCAGGTCCGGAATTTTCAAACCTGCGTTATAGAACTTAATGCTTATTGGTATACAATGTACATGCTTTAGTTTACATTATGTGTGTCTCTGTGTGTATGTATATATATACACAGAACCTACAATACTCCATCTGAAAATCAGACCAAGGGTCTGAAAAAGATCCTTCCATTGGCTGTAGCCCAATGGTCAATAATAAAGAACACACACACACACACATATATATATATATATATATATATATA
>JAFFST010054064.1:67229-92033 GCA_022414735.1 Noturus placidus
GTATTGGTATCTATGATACGAAGGTACGAAAAGCCGTGATTTCAAGGGTACTTTAAAATCTGGCTTTTTGTAAACACTGCTAAAATGTGGGCCTGGAGTTAGCAGTCATTCATGGCCTGACACAAATTATGCAAGGCATTCATGCTTACTGTTAGGATTCCTTTTTGGAGAGCCTTGTGGAAAATTGAAGGGCTTTCGGAGTGGCCTCTCTGGCTCGTTCTCTCGCTCTCTTTCAATCCGAGTCCCTCTTTCAAGACAGCATAAATAAGCAGGACTCATGAAAGAAGGAGTAGTAATTACTTTAGGCTTTTGTCTTTCATTATGGAACGCTTGATTAGAAATGGTTCTTTCCTGTTTCCTGTTACAATTTTGTTTGAAATCTTTTTAGTTTATTCTTGGACTCCAATCCACTTGAAGCCATGCCAATATCTTCTAGTAATTAATTTTCTTTTTGCAAGGATAGAGTGGGGTTTTTCACTAGCATTGATAGATATGTTATTGTATGTGTGCTTCTATACTTGCTGGTAAATTATACGTCTCTGAGCATGTTTGACCACCTCACTATATTTTCCAGACTGGTTGATTTAAAACCATGCAGGATAGCATTTATTGATCTCTTCTGCAATTTCTTCAGGAAGATGTATGTGACGTGTCTCCCTGCAGCTCTTGTAAAATGTATTTACAGGATCTTCAGTATTTTATTCTTTAGCATAACTTATGTTCGTTCAGACAACATGTGAATAAGGAAACACCAATCAATATTTGTAGCCTCAGAAGTGCACCCCCCCCCCACCACCAAAATATAACACAATACAGGTTTATAAAAAATATCTTTGTTAAATGTGTGCCACAATTATTGGCACACCTATGAATTATGAAATATATTCTCATTGATACCCCTGGGTGTCTAAGAGCAGGAAATTGTTCAACCATGACTTTTTGTTTCGCAGGTGTATACATTTGAGGTAACACAGGCCAAATTCCCTTAGTCATTCATAACAATGGGTAAGACCAAGGAGTGCAGCTGTGCTGTGCAGCAAAAGGTTGTTGAACTTCAAAAAATGGGAAGTGGCTATAAGAAAATAGCACAAGCATTGAAAATGTCCATTTCCACCATAAGGGCAATAATTAAGAAGTTCCAGTCAACTGGAAATGTTATGAATCAACATGGAATTGGACACCACTGTGAAGAGGATGGTTCAAGTGGCCAAACAATCTCCAAGGCTCACAGCTGGGGAATTGCAAAAGTTAGTTGCTTCTTTTGGTCAGAAAGTCCCCAAAACTACAATCCGAAGTAACGTACAAGTTGTTAGGAAGGGTTCAAGAAAAAAGCCACTACTCTAATCCAAAAACAAACTCAAGCAACTTCAATTTGCCAGACACTACTGGAACTTCAGATCGGATCGGGTTCTATGGTCAGATGAATCCAAAATAGAGTTTTTTTGATAAACATCAGAGGTGGTTTTGACGCACACAGAGAGGTAGCCATATGGAAAAGTACCTCATGCCCACGGTTAAATATGGTGGTGGATCTTTAATGTTTTGCCAGAGGACCTGGACATTTTGTGACTATACATGGCATCATGGACTCGATTAAATGAAAACCTGACTGTCTCTGCCAGAAAGCTTTAAATGGGCCATGGTTGGATCTTCCAGCAGGACAGTGATACAAATCTTACATCAAAATCAATACAAAAATGATTTACTGATCACAAAATCAAGGTCCTGCCATGTTCATCCCAGTCCCCTGACCTGAAACCCATAGAAAACCTGTGGGGTGAACTGAAGATTAGATTCCACCAGCATGGACCTCAGAATTTGAAGGATCTGGAGAGATCCTGTGGAGGAATGGTCTCGGATCCCTTGCCATGTATTCTCCAACCTCATCAGGTATTATAGGACAAGACTCAGAGCTGTTACCTTGGCAAAGGGAGGTAGCACAAAATAGTGTATAAAAGGGTGCGGGTTCTGAGGATGTGGTCATTGATGGGGTAGAGTGTAATTGAAACGGCAGTTTTTTTTCTTTTTTCATTATTATCGTAAATTCGGTCATGCTGAAATATGGTGCGCTACATCATTGTGCTAATCTCTACCTGGATTTTTAATGATGCCTGTGCTACTTAAAAAGATGTCAGCCAATCAGCCTTCAGCAGACATTTCACATGGTTGGCATTAAGAAGGGTTGATACAAATTGCACAATTTTTATTTTATTGTTATTTTTTTCCAGAAAGTGTGCACTAAGTGTGGGATTGAGACGGTATGCAATCAGAAGAGATCTCAGTGGCTTTGCAAGATCTGCAGTGAACAGAGAGAGGTAAGGCCACAATCTGTTGTCCAGATCCAACAGAACAAACAGCATTTTTCCAGCTTAATCTGCAAGGGGGAAAAAAAGCTTTGTGAAGCTTAGTGAGGATGAGTAAGGTTCATGAAAACTGTTCAGTACATCATTGTGACAGAACATGAATAGACACCAGCCAATACTCGAGCACTCCACATCCATTATAAATCGAGGAGGAGAGCGTGAACCGATGGGAACTCATGCTCCATGCTTTTTGTTTATTGGGGTCATTGAGGGTTCATGCATTTTAAGCTCGTGGCATTATCCGAGCATGGGTCTTGAGAGGAATTTGAAATGAAAGCTAAGACCGCCAAGTCAGCATGAATCGATTGGCCTGAAGAATCTCATATGCAGACATTTTGTTTCGTAGAAATCCATGTAAAATTGAAATAGTCTACAGATTGCTGCTTATACATTAAAACGATATTTGCTTGGAACTCCTGGAGTTGTAAGATCTTACTGGGTCACCTGAGATTCAGATAGGTCAAAATTAGAGTTTTACTCATGCCAATAAATCATTAATCCAGACTATCTGTTCATGCCCTTTTACAACTAGACCACAGTAGCAATTCTGCCAACACCATGCAAACCAAACTGACGTTTTATGCTGGATGTGTGCTCCATGACTGATTCCGATTCCCCCCCCCCCCCCCCCCCCCACACTTTTTTTTAATATTACTTTAGTTTGGTATTCAGAGTACGGCTTTAAACTTGATGAACCCAAGTGTTTGCTATCGCTTATTTTTGTGAAGCAGCTGTTCAGTGCCTTTGTGTGCATCCGATCAAAATACAGATCTAGGTTAGATATAACAGGCGGATTTCACTAATCCGCAGTGTGACACAAGCCCAGCTCTCTCATTAGACAAGGTGAGTGCAGAGTGCTACTGCTCTGGGGTTCATAAAAGCATCATTCAGTGTGTACATTTAGTACACTGTCGATTTAACAACAGCGAATGGTTTACATGCCAAAAAAGTTTTGAAAAATATTTTGTATAAAGATTATATTCAGCTGCCTGGAGCACCACTGTGAGTCACTTGTGAAGCTGTATTAAGGAGATAGTGGCACAATATGACTGACAAGGTACTGACTAATCTTATCATAGATGGACAGATAATGGAAGCCTCTTGTCAAAATGACTGTTCTATGGGTGGATTTGGGAAGCGATTGCTAGCCACCTGCTGCTCTTCCCTAGGTGGTCTTATTTTGTCATTCTTCCCGTTTTAGAGGTTGTGTTTTTTATTTTTTATTTTATTTTTTTTAAATTTATTTATTTATTTATTTATTTTTGGTGTGCCGAGCCTTCCTGCAGGTACAGTATTCAGATTTATTGAAAGTTCCATTTTTGCAGAAGAACTACATGCTTTAAGTTTCATACACGGAACAGCACACAGCGACTGAATTCTTCTGTTGTTGTGGAATCTGCAGGCAGCTTCATTGAGCTCGGTCTCTGCGACCGCCATGCTTTGAAAAGGTCAGCAAATTATTTGCTTACGGGTGTAATGAAATACATGTTTGGGGATTGATAGGATTTGTGCCTCCATAAAATATACAACCCGATATACTGCAGTCGTAGTTTGTGCATTTGTTTTTGGCAATGAGGAAAGAGGAGTAGCATAGCAGCTATTTATTTCTTTATTTATTAATTTATTTATTTTTTTATTTGAACATAGTAACTCATTCACTTGAGTTATTCACAATTATTCATCATGTGCAGTGGTTCTGTGTAGCCACAATACTACACGGAGACTTGTATTTTAAAACACCTTTATTTCTTTGCAATAGCAAATGTAATGGATTGTTGGTAAATGTTGGTAACATAACCATTAGTGAATGGAAGTTCGATTCAATTTACCAAACCGATTCTTTCTGCCTGCCTGTTTCAATGAATCAAATGTCCAATTCGATTAATTCATAAATCTACTGGGGAACATAAAACCTTCAAATTGTGACAAACTCCTACTATGGTTCATGAGATTGACACTTGAAGTTGTGTGTTTTCTGTGTGTTTCGAGTCAAACCTGAGAGAGCCATTTGCCCAGATGGCGTTCGACTCTATGAACAGCAGCACAATGGATTTTGGAATCAGCATATTCTCTGGTTTTTTAATCATTTAGGCTAACAAAACTGCCAACTATGATGTTCACCGAGTGATTTGCTTGTTATCCATCCATCCATCCATCCATTCATTCTCACTGCCCTTCATGTGTACCTGCATGTCGGGCAACAACAAACAACATCCGATAGTTTTCTGGGCCAGCTTAAGAATTGTTCCACAGGTATGCTTCTAGGCTTTGGTTTCTGCCACCACTGTTTGCAGCCGGGTGCTCTTAAACCTGCCTCTTTCGCATCTTTATTCTGGTGGCAGCTCAAGGGATTTTGTCCTTTTCTCCTCAGATGATGTGCCAAAGCCATCTCCATTGCCTTCTCATGATTGCAATCAGTACGTTCACATGGACAACAATAATCCAATATTAACCCGATTAAGACGATACTCTGATTAAAAAACTACCATGTAAAGATGCTCGAAGTAAACACAAATCGAATTAAGACATGGAGTATTCCTGTTTTAGTCGCATTGTTGATGTGCATTACAGACATGTACACACCTTAATCATATTAACGTCATGTGGGAGTTTTACAGGACACGTACACACGGCAGTGCTCAACCGTTTGACTGCAAATGAGCGAGCACGGCTGCGTCCGAAACCACGTACTTACCTACTATATAGTAGGCGAAATACGTGTTTTGGCTACTATATAGCAGATACGTATGTGGTTTGGGACTCAGCCCACGGCTTCAAGCAGTTATCTATTAGTACGTATAGCATGTCAAATAATTAACTGCACTTGTAGCTTTCGTAAAATGAAAAATAAAATCACCCAAAACTGTATACAGGCCCATAACGAAGATGAACTATATGTCGATACATGAAATTCTGGAGGGATGTAAGACGGCGTGGCGCAGGGACGTAATGACGTGTGCCGTTAATCGATCTATGTTCTATAACATGTAAAACGGGAACATGAAAGGAATATTCTACTCATGTAAACACCTTAATCACAATATTGTCTTATTCAGAATAAGGTCAATAATTAGATTACTGCTGTCCATGTAAATGTAATGAATGTTCATGCTCTCTTGATTGCACCATAAGAGCATTTGCTGGTTGAAGATGGTGTTGGGGCAGAAGATTTGCAGGATTCTTATGAGGTGCCTGCCATTTGTGGAAGGTTGACAGCTTGTTTAGGTCACTTTCTGTCATTCTCCAGCATTCTGAGCCATACTGCAGAGTAGAAAGAAAACATTTCTAGTACAGTCCAGGCTTGGTGCTGATACAATACTGGAGTGACCTTCACACATTGCTTAGCATTTTACAGGTACTTCTGGCTTTCTGATACTTCTGCTGCCCAGATAGGTGAACTCTACAGTTGTATTGGTGTCGGATTTCGGATGTTCATCATCCTCACGTCTGATTACTGGTTGTGGAAAGGTGCTAAGTCGATGTTTTTTTTTTTCCAGCATTGTTCATTAATGGGTTCATTTGATGCCTCTTAGTTGGTCTTCAGTTACTTGTCACATGACCCAGTCATTGACACTGTTGACGAGCAGTGCTGACATCACACATCCCTGTCTCACACCCTTCTTGGCTTTGAAAGTACATATGCTGTTTCCCCCTTGGCATATGACATCAGAGTAAAAATGTATAGTAGCTTGTGTCATTATCAGTTTAAGGAATGTTCTCCTTTCAATTTTGCTAGTCAGTACACAGCACCCAGAGCCATTTTTTAGTTTTTAGCTATTGTTAATGTGAACTTCCCAAGTGTAGGAAACACTGCTGGTCTTCATTGAGACAGGAAAGGTCAATTAGAAAAATAGTTGTTAATATGTTGGACTACGCAGTGTTGTGTTATAATGTAAATGTCAGAATTGTACAATAACACAGTTGTATTCCGATGGACTTTTTCAATAGATTCAGTAAACGATTCTTGAGTCATACCTAACTAATAACCGTATTAAAGTTCTGCCCATGTTCTCTGTTGTATAAATCAAATAAATTGTTTGTTTTTTGTTTTCTGCCAAACATAATGTGGAAGTGTGTCTTCTGACCTGACGTCCTGGGGTTGACCATATAATAAGCTTTAGTAGATCTAATACATTGCCTAAATTGAATGTTAGCAAGCTAATTCCACGTTGGTGTCTTTCATTTTTGTCGAGTCTGCCCCTTATTCAATTCAGTTTTATTTGTATAGCGCTTTTTACAACAGACATTGTCTCAAAGCAGCTTTACAGAAATAAAAAAATACACAGTACATACACAGTAAAAGTGATAAATTAAATTATCCCAAAAGGAGCAAGACACTGAGTGGTGACAGTGGCAAGGAAAAACTCCCCAAGATGTTTAAGAGGAAGAAACCTTGAGAGGAGCCAGACTCAGAAGGGAACCCATCCCCATCTGGGCCACAACAGACATTTTTAAAGAGACATTTTTAAAGAGACAGCTGATGGCATTCAGTGGTTATCATCCTCCAGGAAAAGCACCCTGTACAAGTAATAAGTATAATACAAGATCTATTTGAAGAACGCTAACACATTTTGATTATATACGTATTTGTTGTAGCTTAAAATTACTTACCTGTCAGTTGTTTTCCAAAACCTTGTTAATTTTTGCACTAATGTGTGAATACTTCTCAACATTTTCTTTATTACACAGTGGTGTATCACTTGGAGCACGGTCAATTGGGATTTAAACTTTTTAAACAATTGAGATGCCAATCAGCCTACAACGTATTTCCTTGGACTAGGGGAGGAAGACCGGAGTACCCAGAGGAAACCCCCAAAGCATGGGGAGAACATGCAGACTCCGCGCACACAGGACAGAGGTGGTAATCGAACCCCCAACCCTGGAGGTGCGAGACAAACTGCCCACTCTTCCCCATCTCCCAGTCTTTGCAGTATATCTTACAATAGAAATGGTTCTACATCATAGACATGCTGTGCACTTACACTTTGTCTTTGTTTGCAGCAATACTCTAGATTAGATTTAATTGATTTGCTAAAACAAGATCTTGCTATTTTTAAACTACTTCAGGTTCCTGCACAGCTTTGGCACCCCTGTCATTAACTGATCTGTTTGTTGCTTACCCCAGAGCCCCTATTCCCCCCTCCCCACCCCACCACCTCAAGTATGCATCATGATTCCTGCCCCACTGAGGCTCTAATAGCATTTGTTGCAGTCCCCATTTTTTAGCATTATAATATATGCTATAATAGCTCTATGGCGCTAAATGGGGCTGTGATCACACAAAATTTTCTAAATCGTTGGTCACCCAAAAGAGATATTGAGTATTTCAATGGGATTTAGAATGTATGGAGTTGTGAATGAAGACTTTATGAAGATTAAACTTTGGGTTAAGCAATGGACGTGGTGCCACTCATCAAGTAAGAATGACTAGTTGCTGAACTGTGCACTCCCCAGTCTTGGCACATCAGATGACTTAGATTTTTAACGTTGGTTTGGCATTAGTGTGTCAGAGCAAACTTTTTGAAATATTAATTTACCCACTATAGACATGAACCATCTTCAGTGGGAAGGGGGAAAGGGAAAAATAAAAGAACAAGGCGTTGTGTGACAGACAGTATGGCCTCTGCAGAGCCCTAAACTTAACATCATGGAGGCTGTCTGGGATTCCTTGAAGATATGGAGGCAAGTGAGAGCAAAAGTCTGTAGAGAAAATATGGCAAGTTCTCCAATATGCTTCTAACTAAATGCTTGAGAATGATCTGCATTGTATCTAAAAGAATTTGTTTAAAAGAAAAAGCCTCTTCACTGAGTTTCTGTGTATCATACGGGATGCAGCATCAAATTTTTTTTATTTATTTATTTATTTATTTATTTTTTAGACTGAATAGATATTTTTGCATACGTGTTGATACCTCAAGTCAATATCGATACCTGTATTGATGGGTACCTTAGATCAGTGGTCACCAACCCTCTTCCTTTCTGCAGTCTTCAGGAAGGAAGATCTCCCGGAACGGGCTTAGTTATCACTTAGTGACTTTAGACCGATTAGTGTTGTTCTACTTCAGTAGAATGCTTCTGTACAGCTGTAAACAAAGTATGTTTTTGTTTTTATTGTGTCTGTATCTCTCGTCTGTGACTGATCATCAAGAATAACATACTGGGTAATGGCTGATCTTTTCACTGCCCTAGTGTTGTCTATAGACATTTTTTGTTACTACTATGTTCTGGTAGCAATAAACTCCTCATTCTGAGTTTTATGTAAAAAGATGTTCATCAGGTTACCCTTAATTTTAGGAAATAATTTATCTGGATATTTTCACATGCCAACATGGTAAACCTCCTACATCTCTCTCTGTATATATGCAATAACTGCAGTTAATTGCTTTTTCAGCTGCTGAGGGACATGGTAAAGTATGTAATTGTGTACATAAAAGCTTTATGTAATTGTGTTTGTCGAGTTGATGCACATTGTAAGACCTGTGCTACAAAGAGTGTGCAGAAGCATCTTATTTAAAATGAATTTGAACTCCAGCCCGGTGCAGTCACAGGAACACTTGCGTCAGTCTATTAAAAAGAAATTGTACGTGAACACCACAGGACTGTAATGCAGTCAGATTAGTCAGACATTCTGCCTCAAGCCCTCTCTATGATGAATATCGGAGAACATTTAAGGACATACTGTATAAATCCAGATAATAGTTTTTGCAAGACTGTCCTGCCTGATATATAATACGTTTTTGCTCGAGGCAGTGTTTTTTCAGAATGTCGGTCTCATACATGCTTATCTGGCTGCTATAAAATTTACAGACCAGGGAGTCAGGGGAGCTCCCGCATTTTGTACCAACTGTTCAGCCAGTGAGCCGTAGTTGCCAACGAATGCTCTTAGTCAGAACCTGTTATCAGATGGGCTGCTGCTCATCTTCCTGAATGTGCTGCTTTATCAGCGTCATTCAGTGCTGATCTTGGTCCCTTGCTTCCCTTCTTCCTGTGCGAACTCTCCATTTGTCTGACAGTGTGACTGCCACATTCAGAGGTTACATAGAGATGGGATATAAGCACATTTTGTGAATTTTTTTTTTCTCTTCTATGAAAAACAGATAAATGTTACATTAAGAGGATATTTAGTTTTCTTGTTTTCTTTCCTGGTGATCTGAGGTACATCGTTATCGTGATGTATTTCCATACACTTTTCTGATATATGGACCATGATGTACCTTTTTATAACATTTTTACTGTAAGGAAAAAAGCCCCAAAAATGTCAGATGTTTTATAGGACAATAATAGGCCTGACACCAAGCGGCGTTATTGTTACTGCTCCAAAGCTGATTGCTTTCTACAACAGCATGACCTGAAGTTTATTATTACCCTTATACCACAGCAATAATGTTAAATAGTAATAAAATAATGACATACTGTGGATATGATAAGTCTGAGTTTTTTTTTTTTTTTTTTTTTTTTTTTTTTTTTTTCCCAAACTCAACTGTCCAGTTGAGGGGAGCATGTGCCCATGATCTCTTCAGGTTCTTGTTTTTGGCTGTGAGGAGTGGAAGCCAGTATTGTTTTCTGCTGCTGTAGTCCATCCACCTCAAGGTTTGATGTTTTGTGCATGCTGAGATGCTTTTCTGCTCACCGTGGTTGTAAAGAGTGATTTATTTGGTTTACTATAATCTTACTGGCAGCTTGAACCAATCTGGCCATTTTCCTCTGGCAACAAGGCGTTTTGATCCACAGAACTGTTGCTCACATGTGTTTTTGTTTTTTGCACTGTTTCGTGTAAACTCTAGAGACGTGTGTGTGTGTGTGTGTGTGTGTGTGTGTGTGTGTGTGAGAGAGAGAGTGAGAATCCCAGGAGATCAGTAGTTTCTTAAATGCTCAAACCAGCCCAATCTTTCACCAACATCCACGCCATCATACTTTTTCTTCATTCTGATGTTGGATGTGAACATTAACTGAAGCTCTTGACCTGCATCTGTTATGCATTGTACTGCTGCCAGATGATTAGCTGATATAGATAACTGAATGAATGTGCAGGTGTACAGTGGCTTTGAAATCGACAACGGAACGGATTTGTATTCCATCATTGTACATTTGGTCTCGCTTTGATGAACAATCTCTTGCTAACACCTTCTGTCTAGAGCAGGCAGTGTTGATATTTATGCATCAGAATACACGATCAAATACGAGCTATAACTTCGTTTATTTTGTTATTTCCGCTTCTGCTGTCTTTGGCTTTTATTCAGGCCCTTTCACAATCAAATTTGCTGTGGTTTGATTTGGATAATGAAAAATGTTAGCTTGGCTTAAAAGTGCCTCTAGGGTGCATGCAAAAAAATTATATATATATATATATATATATATATATATATATATACATATATATATAGCAGTCTATCATATTTGGAATGCAAGCTCTGCATAAATTTAATCACATTGCTTACTCATTTATTCCAGTAAGTGCATCTGTACAGCCCCACAATTTCAGAATGTAAGAGACACAAAATTGGAATACCTTTTTGCTTTTCTGATAATCCAGGAGATAAGACATGAATAAATGTTTTTGGGCACAGGGATGCCATGTCTGGAGGTTGATAGTGAGGACTGTCAGGATTGCACACGAACCTCCAGCATGATGGTGGATTGGACGTACAGGACCTACAGGCCATCGTAAAGCTTATCATAGTTTCACAGGGTCTGCAAGCGCAAACAGCATAGCATCTAGTGAGAAATATCTCTTCTAATCCTGCTGGGAAATAGACCCCCCCTTGCCCCCCGCCCCAAGTTCCCCAAAACCCGTTTCTCTTATATCGCAGCCCAAATTGTTGACATTTTTAACAAATCAGAGCTGATTGATGCTTTTCTCGAATTTAGCCCCTTTTCATCCCGTGCTTTGGAAATTACTTGATATCCTTTCTTAATGACTCATTGGTTTTTATAAGCCAAAAATCTACAAAGCCAGTCTTGTGGTTTATTGCTTAAACAAGCCAGAACAATAAGCTCAGTTTTTTTTCCCCCTCCGAAGCATGCTTAGGAAAAATAAATAGTCCACCCCCTTCACGCATGGCCAAGATTTAGTTTCATAATGTGTTTTTCTGAAATGAATCTTGGACTGAAAACAAATCCCAAAGACATTAATACTGTCTGGCGGGCAGTGGTGCCCAATGAGCGATGCTGCTTCATAGTCATCACATTGTGATGCAAAAGCTTTTAAATCATCCAATTCCCATGTTTTCAGGGTAAAAGACTAAAGTCCATATGCTGTGTGCATGCCATCATATTTTTAAAAATTTTTTATTCACGTTTATCCCAAGCTTGTGCCACTACACACAATTCTTAGATCAGGGTGGATATCGGTCCTTAGAGGCGCTGAGCCTGAAGGCTGGAACAAATGGTCTTGTATTTGATCATTTTCATGAAGCAGTCTTAAGCCCTACAATCGACTGATGAGAGGCTCTCAATTTTTTTTCTTAGTCCAGTGATCCCTTTTTACGGACATGACGACTCTAAAATATCACACAAAATGTATTAGTCCAACATGGTATAGAAATCTGTGCTCTGCGGCAGAACTTTCACTAAGTTTGGATTTTAACCTACGTCAGAGCTCTTGTAGCTGTTTAGATTATGGACATACACTGTGATTTATAGCATGAATATTATATTTTGTAGTGTGTCTAGTTAGAAAACATGACGGTGTCGCACAAAAATCTGCGTATTATTTTTAAAATAGCCTCTCTGTCTGTTGTAAAGGCCATTTTGATTAACAAAGACTTCTACAACTCCAAATTGAATGAAGGATAATGAAATTTGAATAACAATAGTCCGTATCCATCGTGCTTCATGAGACGCTTTTCTGCTTACCACAGTTGTTCAGAGTTGTTTTTTGAGTTAATCATAGCCTTCCAGTCAGGTTGAACCAGTCTGGCCAGTCTACAGGGAAGTCTCTCATTGAGTTGTACTGTCGCTCACTGGATGTATTTTGTTTTTTTTCCCCGCACCATTCTGTATAAACCCTCTGTTGTGTCTGAAAATCCCATGAATTCAACAACTTCTGAAATACTGTTTCTGAAAAGCAGCCAACCAACAAATCTGGCACCAACAACCATGCCACAGTTAAAATCACTGAGATTCCCATTCTGTTGTTTGATTTGAGCAATACCTGAAACTCTTTACCCCTAATCTCAACACACAAAATACTGTCGAATCCCCTTTCAAACAAAATTTCTCTTTCCCTTCATGTAAAATATACAATTTGCTCACCCTTGATGCTTTCATGTTCATTCAGGAGAACTTCCAAATGGTTCCTCTGCTAGTTCCAGGCCAGCTGATCTCCATTTCTTCTCATTAGCAGGTCAGGATTATTGACACGCCACAGATCAGGACCGGTTTCTCCTTTTATCACATAAACTGGGTGGCACTAATAGAGTTCTGGCTCACTGGTCCTGGACTTCAAGGCTCAACTGAGGGTTCCGGTCACTGGTGGTCGCACATCCACAAACCACAAAAACTAATTTCACGAAACGCTGCCTCTCACCCTATTGGAAATTAGCGATATTATCATGCCACTAATTAAAACGTCAAGAGAGCAAATGCTTTACAGCGATTTGCTATTCATTGGACACGTCCTCAATTTGACAGGGGGCAAAAAGTGAAAGTCTATTCATTACACTTCGCTGTGTAAGGGTTATACGGTCAGGTTCAGAATGATTGGCGCTCACGGTAAAGAGTTTTCTTCTGCTTTAGCCTGGTCTCATTTACTTCCATTCAACCCCAGCTTCCTAACAATGCTAGTTAGTGGACCAGAGCAGCAGGCAAAACTAATTCAGATGGCTCCTGATTGGAAGACTGTTGTTAACGCTTTAATTTAGATGCGTTTACTCATGGGGTTAATCATGGGCAGTGGTTAAGACATTGGACTATTGATCGGAACGTCATGAGTTCACACCCCAGCACCTCCAAGCTGCCACTGTTGGGCCCTTAAGCAAGGCCCTTAACCCTCAACTGCTCAGATGTATAAATGAGATAAATATAAGGTCACTCTGGATAATTGTGCCTGCCAAATGCCGTTACTGTAAATGTAATCATATCAGCAGTTTTGCCTTTTACATTATGGTTAAACGTTGTTTTTCTAAGGGCTGATGGTAGTCAACTCGCCTTATAGTCTACTTTTACACTAGATTATTTCTAGCGGGCAAGAGCACTTTCTGTGGTAGTTAATAAACAAACATACAAACAAAAACACTGTGCGACACTGTAACCAGAATGTCGATAGCACAAGCCGTAGTGTAAGTTGCTAGTGCATCCTAACTAGCCAGTATTAATAATAAAGTTTAGATAGATTTTTCAATGTGCAGTCTAACTGTGGAAAAGAGAGGCAGCTTGCCTGAGCTTTTCTTGGAAGACTAGACAGCGTTTAGACCACTGTATGTTGTTGAATACCATCGAAGGTCCCCAAACAGATTTGATGTTGTCTAGTTGCATTTAAAATATTGACTTTGAAATATCTCCAGTTGAACATTTGAGCAGCTCACTACGGAAAACCTTTTTATTTAAATTTTTTTATTTCTACCTGCTTTGTCCTCAGTGTATTGTTTTTTTTTTTTTTTCCCTTTTCCCCCCTCCTCTCTGCACTGATAGAGTGGGCACAGAATTGCACGACGTTGTCAAAGCAGTCTGATGCATTGCTTTGGCAATTATAGGTTTATAGTTATTCCATAAGGCAGAGCTGCTTTGTTATGTTCACTTTTCTTTCTGTTTCATGACCTTGAAGCAACGTGCACAGCGTGTGCGTGTCTGTCGTGTTCAATAGGACAGGACAGGAGCATGACATTGAAGAAAGCATGAATAGCAGCTCAATCTGGAATGATTTGGAGAGTTATCAGATCGAATAAATTAGTTTCTAGTTGCCTCTCTGTCCGTCTCAGTGAAGTGGTCTTTTTAGAGACAAGCTTTTGAGGAATAAACTTTACATTTTGACTTCCTTTGAGTAATTTCTTTTCTTTTTTTTGTTTTGTAGAGATCTTTCAGTGTAATAAAGTTTCACAACTTCCTGTGCATGTTACCCTGTCTATCCGGTGACCTTCAGGAGTCTTGTGATGAGCATCATGACTGGCCTCCAGGGGCAATGTGTAAAAGGTTTCTCTCCTCTCTTCTTAAATTTTAGACACATCGTGCCATCATTTATCACGATACCAACTTTATATCATATCGCCCAGCCCTAAGGTGTCATGGACTCTTGCTAGATATGTCAATATGTACATTTTATAATGCTCTTTAAGTACTTGTTTCATCACTGGGTTGATTATGGCAGGAGATGATAGCTGATCATTTTTGCATGGCGTTCCCATTTAAGTACCCAAAAGCCTTTTTGAGAACAGGCAAGGTGTCACATGTTTGCATCAGCATGGCTGGTTCACAGCAGGATGGAGGTTTGGGTGATGGAGACGGTTGCGGAGTCGTTCCAGCTGGGTAATGGTCCCTGCCAAGCCGATGGCAGCAGCTGCTATCAACCCTGACATTTTAGCACCTGCTGTCTGTCAGTATATAGCCATCTGCCAGACCTGAGCTTGAACCGCAAGCTATTTTTTTAACACAACTCTCTCATTATACGTACCTGCAATTTACACTTAACCTTTCTACAAAAGAACCCGACATGGCTTGATTGCCATCATTGGTTAGGATTTAACCGTTGTGTCCATTTTGGTTCTGTGAAACTGATCCATGAAGCATCCTTCTGCTTTGATTAGACACCCTGGCTATAGATCCAACTTGGTCTGCCACTTTCTGCAGCTATTGAGATGACTCCATGGGGTTTTTGGATGGATTTGTATTATTGTTAGTGGCCCATGATGGTTTGGTCCAGTCCATGCGCATAACCCAGGGCAGAACAGATGTCTGGAACAATCATCTGGCTTGGGAATTAACAGAGCCACTGTACACAAAAGAAACTTTTAACAAAGGGAACACTTTAATTGTGTGTGTGTGGGGGGGGGTTAAAGATGTGGTTACAAATCTAGAAACGTTATCACAAACCTAATAACTTTCATAATGATGGCTTGTGATTTCTGCCACTGTAACCAAATAAGAAAACCCACACACCCCTTGTTATGCTTCATTCATTCACAGACTTCATTTTGAGAACCATGGCTCTAAGAAAGGAAATGCTTTTGCTGTCAGATACAAAGTGTTCTCGGTACTCTCAGCTCCCGGCGCTCAGTCACACTACTCTATTATTTGTTAAATCAGGTTCCTTCCTGTGTTCAACCTCCTGAATAACAGTGATGCATGTTTTCCCCAAAGATATTACACTCCACTGTTTTTCTCCAATATAGCTCGGTTCTCTCTGTTCTTTTCTTTTATTCTCTCCCCCTTTCAATTGTTCTCTCTCTCTCTCTCTCTCACCCACTCCCCCGCCCCAGGTGTGGAAGCGTTCCGGTGCCTGGTTCTACAAGGCCCTGCCCAAGTATATTCACCCGGAGAAGGACCCCTTCATGGACAGGAGGCCTGTGATGGAGAGAGAGAAGCAGCCAGTTTCCAGGAGTGTGCCAATCACCTACACATGGGCCCACAGGAAAGGTGGAGTTTATATTCTATTCTATTCAATTCTGTTTAAGTCCCTATTATATTCTGTTCAATTTAAATTTTCTATTCAGATTTATTCAATTCAGTTATGTTCAATTCTATTTGGTTGTATTGTATGATTCTTTTCTATTCTGTTATTCTCTTCTTTTTTACTGTATTCTATTCTATTTTATCCTATGCTATTATATTCTGTTCTGTTATGGTATTTTTTATTCTGTTCTTTGCTCTACTATTCTTTTTGGTTGTGTTGTTGTGTGTTCAATTCTGTTCTGTCATATTTTCAGTTCTATTCTATTCTCTTCTCTTGTATTGTCCATCCATCCATCCATCTTCAACCGCTTACTCCTTTTCAGGGTCACGGGGAGCCTGGAGCCTATCCCAGGAAGCATCGGGCACAAGGCGGGGTACACCCTGGACAGAGTGCCAGTCCATCGCAGGGCACAATCACATACACACTCACATTCATACACTACGGACACTTGTATTGTATTCTCTTCTATTCTGTTTGGTTGTTTCGGTTTATTCTGTTCTGTCCTACTCTGTTCTGTTCTTTGCCTTTCGATTGAATGTATTGATGTCCATTAAGAGTCTTCAATACATTCAAAACTCAGTTGCTCGCGTCTTTACTAACACGTCGCTACGTCAATATATTACCCCTGCGCTCTCCCAGTTAAATTGGCCTCCAGTCCATGCACGTATTGATTTTACAGAGCTCCTTCTAATTGATGTGAGCTGATCACTCCTTATACACTTTCTCTATCTCGGCGTTCAGCTGGCTCATTTGACCTACAGCAGTCTGCCCGTAGATTAAAAAATATGGGACACCAGAGCATTTTTTTTCACTGCCCGAAGTTTATGGAATGGATTTACTATTGCAGTTAAGTATGCTCCTACTCTTAAAGTTGTGTCTCATGGTTTCTTTTTTTACACTGTATTGTATGCGCTTTGGGTTCAAGAAAGATGCTTTATAAATAAAATGTTATTATGGATGGATGGATGGAGTATTATTCTCTGCTAATGTATGCTATGCCCATCTTTCACTGTATTGTATTTTATTGTATTTCCTCCGGGTACTCCGGTTTCCTCCCCCAGTCCAAAGACATGCATGTTAGGCTGATTGGCGTGTCTACAGTGTCCATAGTGTATGAATGTGTGTGTGTGTGTGAGTGTGTATGTGATTGTGCCCTGCGATGGACTGGCACCCTGTCCAGGGTGTACCCCGCCTTGTGCCCGATGCCTCCTGGGATAGGCTCCAGGTTCCCCCGTGACCCTGAAAAGGAGTAAGCGGTTGAAGATGGATGGATGGATGGATGGATGTATTCTGTTCTTTTCTATTCATGACATGGGTACGCCTGGCTGTTTCAAGCATCTGGTATCTTGATTCTATCCTGAACATTTTAATCGCAAACCTTTACACATGCACTGTAGTCAACTCGAAAGACAGTTTTGAGTGTACGTGGACAGGTTGAAACCCAGTTGCTCTTTAGTGCATCATGTGCCAAACATTTTTCTGTGTCTCTCCTTATTTGTAGCAACAGCGTGCTGCCGCACCATGGATTACAATTTTACACTAATGTGGACCACGAGCATTATAACATAACTAAAACTTCTTCAAATTTATGTTTTCAAATGTGCTTTGGGGAGCCAAATGCATTTCCAGATGTATAACATGTGGCCGCTGAAATGGGTTGAGAGATCAGAATGAAACCTATTTTAATTGCATCCTGGGCGCACTTCCATTTACAACAGGGTTGTAGTTGAGCTGCAATGTAGTGTTGCATATCAGTCATAGACCGTCAGTTAGTTTGAGCGGATTCATTTTAAATTCTCTTGAAGGCCTATTGAAATATGAATATAAACAACACAGATTGAATTAGTGTATTAGTATTGGTATATTTCTGTGGTTTGATAATAAATAAATAAATAAATAAATAACAAAGTCTTTTGGAAAGTAAACTAGCCATGGAAGCACTTACATGTAGGTCTAATGATGATCTATTATCTCTCTCTCATTTTATATTTATATATATACACAGTATCTCACAAAAGTGAGTACACCCCTCACATTTTTGTAAATATTTGATACCTTTTCATGTGACAACACTGAAGAAATGACACTTTGCTACAATGTAAAGTAGTGAGTGTACAGCTTGTGTAATAGTGTACATTTGCTGTCCTCTCAAAATAACTCAACACACAGCCATTAATGTCTAAACCCTGGCAACAAAAGGGAGTACACCCCTAAGTGAAAATGTCCAAATTGGGCCCAAAGTGTCCATATTTTGTGTGTCCATCAATATTTTCCAGCACTGCCTTAACCCTCTTGGGCATAGAGTTCACCAGAGCTTCACAGGTTGCCACTGGAGTCCTCTTCCACTCCGCCATGATATCACTGAGCTGGTGGATGTTCGAGACCTTGTGCTCCTCCACCTTCCATTTGAGGATGCCCCAAAGATGCTCAATAGGGTTTAGTCATCACCTTCACCCTCAGCTTCTTTAGCATGGCAGTGGTCGTCTTGGAGGTGTGTTTGGGTTGTTATCATGCTGGAATACTGCATACTGATCATGCTTTTCTTCAGTATGTCACAGTACATGTTGGCATTCATGGTTCTCTCAATGAACTGTAGCTCCCCAGTGCCGGCAGCACTCATGCAGCCCCAGACCATGACACTCCCACCACCATGCTTGACTGTGCGCAAGACACACTTGTCTTTGTACTCCTCACCTGGATGCTGCCACACACACTTGACACCATCTGAACCAAATAAATTTATCTTGGTTTCATCAGACCACAGGACACTGTTCCAGTAATCAATGTCCTTAGTCTGCTTGTCTTCAGCAAACTGTTTGCAGGCTTTCTTGTGCATCATCTTTAGAAGAGGCTTCCTTCTGGGACGACAGCCATGCAGACCAATTTGATGCAGTGTGTAGCGAATAGTCTGAGCACTGACAGGCTGACCCCCCACATCTTCAACCTCTGCAGCAATGCTGGCAGCACTCATACGTCTATTTCCCAAAGACAACCTCTGGATATGACGCTGAGCTGGTGCACTCAACTTCTTTGGTCGACCATGACGAGGCCTGTTCTGAGTGGAACCTGTCCTGTTAAATCACTGTATGGTCTTGGCCACCGTGCTGCAGCTCAGTGTCAGGGTCTTGGCAATGTTCTTATAGCCTAGGCCATCTTTGTGTAGAGCAGCAATTCTTTTTTTCAGATCCTCAGAGTTTTTTGGCTTGAGGTGCCATGTTGAACTACCAGTGACCAGTATGAGGGAGTGTGAGAGCGATGACTGACTGACAACAAGTTTAACACGGACGTTCCCCATTCACACCTGAGACCTTGTAACATTAACAAGTCGCATGACACCGGGGAGGGAAAATGGCTAATTGGGCCCAATTTGGACATTTTCACTTAGGGGTGTACTCACTTTTGTTGCCAGCGGTTTAGACATTAATGTCTGTGTGTTGAGTTATTTTGAGGGGACAGTAAATTTACACTGTTACACAAGCTGTACGCTCACTACTTTACATTGTAGCAAAGTGCCATTTCTTCAGTGTTGTCACATGAAAAGATATCATCAAATATTTACACAAATGTGAGTATGTGTGTGTGTGTATATATATGTATGTATATGTATGTATGTATGTGAGTACGTGTGTGTGGATACATACAAACACATACAGTATATACACATATATATATGCACTCTATATATATATATCACACTATATATATATATATTAATTACACCCACCCACACATAAAATATATTCTCCCATCCTCAACCCCAAAACTTCAGGCTTTGCCAAGTTTTAGTGCTAAAAATGACTACAGGTAATATGCATAATATGTAATATGCATATGGCTCCTTGTCATGCATGCCCACACACACATGCTGGTGGTTGTGTTCGAACGACAAAGGTGCACGTGTTATTTTCACACTCCGTGTTTTTCACAGAGCTTAACGTATGGCATATTTGAATCCTGTTTTTAATCATACACCGATCACTACAGTAAGTATTAAGACCCTTGAATAAATAATGATGCGGTGTAGTATACTGTAGCTATGTTAGCTTAGGCAAGCTCGGACAGATTCTCGTTTCCTAAGCGGTGTTTGCTTGGCATGGTGGACCAGAGGAATGTATTGCCACAGTAGCATTATGGGACCTGGAGTCTGGAACATCACTCGTCCAGATTAAATGCATCCGAGAGTAAAACAGCACATGCTTTGTTTTGTAGTTGCATGTACAGAATGATGAAGGATGAACATTCTAGCCTGGGTCAATAAGAAAAACTTGTTGTTGTTTTTATTTTATTTCAGTTGTTGCCGACCATTATGGTAAAAGACAGTGATTGATTCGGCTCCCTTTTTTAACAGCTTGGTTTGACTTGGGAAAATAGACTTTGTTGTCAAACCCCAAAGGCGACATTTTGCTTTTCATGATTTTAGGCTAGAGCGATGCGTTAGGAATTTGGAATTCATTGAAGTGTCTGAAGACTCTCACTCGAGGGCTGTGAAAGTGTCCCGCAGTCAATATTTCGCCGCACTATCAAAACAACAGTGGCACAATTTTAGACAACATTAAAACCAAGCAAGTGGCACGGTGTAAAGCCGTTGAGGCATCTTTTTTTATTATTTATCTTTATCTTTATATCTTTTTTTTCTTTTTATTTTGTGGTTTGGTTTTATTTTAAATATAATATTCATGATGAGCTTTATACTATTGCCTTTTCTTTCTTTTTAGTGTGCTAATAGCTAAATGAATATGTTCTGAAAAATATCAATTGCTCTTATAGCATCTCGTGGCCTAACTGGTTGCTGTTGAAATCTCGATTCTGATTGGTCAGGAGGTGGTGGTGAATTTTCTTGATACGCCTTGAACTTCTGCTTGACATTTAAGGGGCATTTTTATTTAAGATTTTGGGAGGAGTCTCCAGCATCAGCCCTTCGTAGATAAAGCGATAACTTTTCTGACAGGGAAGGCATGGTATTTTTTTCTCGGTGGCTGTACAAACTGAGTAAAAAGAAAGGAGGGTGATGACTAACGGCTGTTTTTTGTCTCACAACATTAAATGTGACTGCAAACGGATAAAATGTACATGTTGTCCTGTAAAAACTGTAATTGTTTGCAAATCGCTGTGATATTACATTTATTTATTTAGCAGATGCTTCTGTCCAAAGTGACTTACAAATGAGAGAATACAAGCAAAGCGATATGTCTAAGAAAGTATATATATATTAAAATATAGTAAACAAGGATCAAAACATCAAATCAACTTCAGAGAAGAAAGAGGGCAGTAACTCCACTTTACACCAAAATCATTGATTATTTTTGCTGTAACATCATGTTCAGTTGTTGTTTTTTTTTTTCCCCCTTACATTATTAGATAAATCCTTTATGGCCCAACAGGTTAGATGCAACACTAAATAGCATGCATTCATTAACATCTTCTCTTGTAGCTTTATTGACCATGTGACATAGTCAAGTCATTGTTGTATGATGTAGGATTTAACTTTGAGAGATTTAGTGACTGGAGGCCAGAGCATCTTTTAAAAACAGTATTCGATTAGATTGTCTTGACATCGATAAATATTCTCAGCAAATTAGTTTTGAAATCTCCTGAGATGCGAACCACACTGCTCAAGCTGTGGTCGAAAAGAACAGCTCTCTTTGCATGCAAGGTATTGTTTGTGGAAGCACTCTGGCCTCTCGAGTAGCTCTTAGCAACCCTTGTCTTTTTCTCTACCTCGGCCCTTCATCTTGGCAGGACGAGACCTACATGTTCCATTTGGAGGGTCTCGTGAATTAATGTTGGTGGGTTAATCGGGTTAAATTTATGTAAATGATCTCATCCAAATTGCACGAACATCTTTCATTTGGCAGCCATATTAGATCTGTGATGGTAATGCGGTAACCTAATGGGCTTTGCATAGGGTAATGTGGGCTCGTTAGGCTGTTGACAAGACATTAAGGTGTACGACCTGCATGAATACGGCGCAGATCCATTTTTTTGCGGCTTTGATGGTTTTATCAGAGAGGAGGTGCGGCTGTTATTATGCGCTCTGATGGCGATTAGGCCAAACGTTCAGCTTTGACCGCTTCCAGGCTGCAGCTCAGTACTCTTGTGTTTTTATCAGGGATTGTCCACAGCACTGCAGCATTGCAACGCATCAAGCTTTTGAATAAGAGCGACTAGATGCTGTGTCAGTGTGTTTGCATCAAATTGGATTTGAACACATGCTGCGGCTGTAGTTTAGGTTTCGCGGTGTACTGCCACTTCTGATGAAGGTTCATCTCCACAATCTTGGTAAAGAACACTAAGCAATCATGCAAAATTAAAATTGCTTTGGAAATTTGGGGTAACTTGGTTAAGCCACTACCTGTGTTGCAAATACTAATATGAAATCTCAACCAACAGGTGCTTTCTAGGTACCAACAAATGATAGGTTTATGGGGTGGGGGGGTTACATGTTAATGCTAATTAAAGCAGCGTCTTGTAAACATTTTCATGACATAATTGCTTTTAGGAATTAATTGAATGGTAACTGCATTCACCTAAAAACTACAGTGAAAACTTTGATTGCTTGTCAGGACCACATGAACTGTTTCTGACCGATTTCAATTGCGTTTGCGTGCAAGTCACATTTTCAAGGCTGTGTTCGATGTCATTTATGTATGGGTTGTTTGTTTTGTTTGGATTGAATTTTGTTTGGATTGAATGTCTGCACCTAAAAGAAATGGACTAAAATTAGAATTCAACTCCGTTGAATCAATATGTTTATCATTGTTGTGTAAAAAAAAAAAAGGTGTTTTTACATTTAACACTGTTTGCTGTGATGAGCTACTGTTATTTGGGGTACACTTGTAGTAGCAGGGATTATTTGTTTCACTCTAGCGTTATTCTCTTTTATATACACTGTATATTTAAAGTAAATTGGCAGAAAATCAGGCTTTGGCCAATAGATCTATTAGAGAAGGAAACATATAGGTGTGATCAGAGAGCTGTAGATTAAAGGCATATGTGTGTGATTGTCTGTGTCTGTGTTTACTACTGAGGAGTCAACTGATTGTGTACAGAATCAATGGGAGAGAAAAACAGACCGGGAAAATAACTAATGGGGGAAAAATCGTCATCCTCAGTGAAAGCATTGTGGAACTGTAATGGTAACGCTCACTCATTTTGGTACTTTCAGTCAGGTATTTGTGGAGGAGTTGTGACAGTAATATGGTATCTCAGGTAGAGGATGTGGTAGCTCCGTGGTTAAGACTTTTGACTACTGATCGGAACACCCAGCAGTTCGGCCACCACTGTTGGGCCCTTGAGCAAGGCCCTTAACCCTCAACTGTTCAGATGTATAAATGAAATAAAAAGTCGCTCTGGATAATGGCGTCTGCCAAATGTAGTAATGTAAATAATGGGTTAATAGGTGACATGACGCATTATTTCGCTGGATGTAGTCATTATAAGACTGATACATTGTGGCCTTAAATGGATTCCGGTGGGCACGGTGATAGGTTGTGGTATTCAGTTGGTATTAAGAGGCTCATTGTGTGGAAAGAAAATTCTCCACACAACATTACACAACCACCACCAGAACTGTTGACACAAGGCAGGTTAGTTCCACGGATTCATGCTGTTGATGCAAAATTCTGAACCTACCATCAGCATGCCGATGTAGAATCCATGATTCATCAGGCCAGGCAATGTTTTTAAAACATCTTCAACCGTCCGTTTTCTGTGAGCCTGCGTCCACTGATTCCTCTTCTTGATTGAAAAGAGTGAAACCTGATGCGGTCTGCTGTTATGTGATGCTTTTACAGCACAGTATTTTTAGTTATCATAGACTTCCTGTCAGCCCAAACTAGTCTGGCCAATTTTCCTCTGGCATTCTAAGCATAAAAAAATGAGCACAGATGCAAACTGTAGATTTGTGTTTTACTCCCTACAGATCAGCCTACACTTTTAGGCTGATTAGTTCTTCGACCTTTATTAAGCTCCTCTCCATATTTATCTACATTAGTTTAACATGGCTTCCACTGTGTCTGCATAAACATCTGAGACGCTTTACTTTTTATCTCCTTGGCACCATCTTCGTTTAAGATAAGCAGTCATATCATGCTTGTCGAGACCTTTAACTGTAAATCCGATACACACCAGGCATTTCAATCGGAGGAAAGTGTAATCAACTAGCCTCCAGCACCTATTGAGTTTTTCTTCATTCTGCACCACGGCCTCTGCTGTCATGACTGTAATGTGATTGACGGAGGCAATACCAGAAGGCAAAGGAAGGTAGAAAGGAAAGAGATGAATACACCTCCCATTGTCACTTTGATTAAAGTTAATTTGATGAATGGGTTTTAGCAGGTAACTGATCTGGTTTTTTTTTTTTTTTTTTTTTTTAATAAGGCTAATTGTATTAAGGTTAGCAGAGCGTGAAATAAATAGTATGAATATTTTGGCTGTTTGTATCCTTGTTTGGGAAATCCTAAAGCGTAGGCAGAGAATTCTTTAAATGTCATTGCTGTAATTTAGACTAAATATGTGTTTAGGACAGTAGAATTCCTCCTAATTGTTCTCTTATACAGTGGTGTGAAAAAGTGTTTGCCCCCTTCCTCATTTCCTCTTCCTTTGCATGTTTGTCACACTTAAGTGTTTCGGAACATCAAACCAATTTAAACAATAGTCAAGGACAACACAAGTAAACACAAAATGCAATTTGTAAATGAAGGTGTTTATTATTAAAGGTGAAAAAAAATCCAAACCATCATGGCCCTGTGTGAAAAAGTGATTGCCCCCCTTACTATAACTGTGGTTGTCCACACCTGAGTTCAATTTCTCTAGCCACACCCAGGCCTGATTATT
>JAFFST010054064.1:92844-103365 GCA_022414735.1 Noturus placidus
GTAAAAGCCTCATTGCACGTTATCGCAAACGCTTGGTTGCAGTTGTTGCTGCTAAGGGTGGCCCAACCAGTTATTAGGTTTAGGGGGGCAATCACTTTTTCACACAGGGCCATGATGGTTTGGATTTTTTTTCACCTTTAATAATAAACACCTTCATTTACAAATTGCATTTTGTGTTTACTTGTGTTGTCCTTGACTATTGTTTAAATTGGTTTGATGTTCCGAAACACTTAAGTGTGACAAACATGCAAAGGAACAGGAAATGAGGAAGGGGGCAAACACTTTTTCACACCACTGTAACTTTCATCAATCATGTTCTTATATATGACTAAGTATTCCTTTGAAAGGACAAATGGAGCCCTTCAATTACACAGCCCTCGACCAGGAAATATAGTGAAAAGTGCATTTTGCAACATTTCATGACTGCCCTGAGGTTTGCTCACTGTGTAAGTGAAAATTCCAGTTCTGCCCAAAATTTAATTACGACTAATGCAAAGGCTAAAATGTGGTAATTAATTGTACACTCAGTGGCCACTCTAATAACCTGTACACCTGCTCATTCAATCAGTTATGTCAATTCATGCAAATTTCACTAAATGTTCATATCTGACATTACAGGGTGTCCCAAAAGTCTCCATACATAGGGGAAATGAGGACTTTTTTAGCAAAATGTCTTCCAAAAATGTTCATCCTTGGCTTATATTATATTTTTGTTCAGGTAGATAGTCTCTAAGAACGCCTTTGACAGAAGAAGAACGTATTGAAATGACTCTTATGGCTGGATCGGGAAGCTGGCACATGGTAACAATGGACTTTATGAGAAGATGTGGTGAGCACATCACACACAACACTGTCACCAAATTTATTAACAAATTCATACAGACTGGAAGTGTTGCGGACCGACCAAGAAGCGATGGCCAGACTGGTTTGATCTGACAAGAAGACTACGATAACTCAAACTCTTAACAACCGTGTTGAGCAGAAAATCATTTCAGAATGCACAACACGTTGAACCTTGAGGTGAACAGGCTGCAACAGCAAAAGACCACATCGGGCTCCAGTCAATTCAGCCAAGAACTAGAACCTGAGGCTACAGTGGGCTCAGGCACACACAAACTGGAGGATTGGAAAAACTTGCACTTTTTTCATTTTTTTTTCAGTCAGCAGTTTTGGTGAACCTTTTTTTTAATCATCCCTGTTATCTGTGCAATCTATTCTAAAACTTCCACTTGTGTCCAGATGTATCCTTGGTCAATGTCTGTAGAAATAGGGAACGAGTAACACATGAGTGTGTCATGCCACCAAGACACATCCAACTTCGTTGGCGCGTGTAACTTTAAACACATCATATTTGAAAATTCAGTAGTGAATAGCGGTTTTTTTTTTCCTTCTTTGGTTGTTGACAGGAGAGAAAAAGATGCTGGTGAATAATAATAATAATAATAATAATAATAATAATAATAATGATGATGATGATAAAAAACAGAAACCATATTGTGCGTACGTTTTACCCTCAATGTCAAAATAGATGGATGCAGGTTTTCCGTGAGACCCTCATTGGCTGTTTCTCAGCTCTGTTCCTGCTGTTTGTCAGAAAGAATTAGATTTTTGAAAATATCCGAGCGTCTGCAAAAATCTCGCAGACTCTCAGAACAAGCGTTCGCCCTGCCGTCATCAGGTCACCAGGTCGAATCCCAACAATGCTACAGCCATCCGCAGCCGGGACCCAAGTCAGCAAAATTGCCCACTCTTTCAGGGTGGGAGGGATGATGTAAGTCTTCATCCACCTGTCAATCACAGCGAGACCAGCTAATCATGGGCATCTGTGAGGTCATGTATGCAGAACAGGGCGGATAGCGCTTTCCTCCGAGTGTGTTGTGCTGCAATGTGAGACAGCATGAGAATCCCTGCTCAGTAACTGTCGTATGATAGAGTAGAGCTTGCTGGTTACCAAATTAGGGCGGGGGGTGGAGGGGGATGGGACTGGGAGTGGGAAGTGACACAAACTGCTCTTTTAGTTGCGCTACTTCCTTATTGAGGCTCTCATGAGACCTCTTTTCCTGCAGAGTTCATTTTTAGCTTGAGAGATCTGATCTGTCTTCTCATGTTCCACTAGATTTGATTATTTAAAAATAATAAAAGAAATCATGAACCGTTATTGTGTCAATTTGTGTGTGTGTGTGTGTGTGTGTGTTTGTAGAAGGGGTTATAGTGAGTCAGCAGTAAGCAAGAAGTCACTTGCTTTGGATGAATCCATCAAGCCAGATTGGAGAGGCAGGTGGGATCTCACAGAGCATAAGTGTGTGTGTGCGCGCGCATATAACAAGAGTGTGGTTGTGCAGAAGGGAGGCAAGCGTAAATCTCAGTCAGACACAGACAGTGAGAGTCTCCCATCTCCTCTGCTCTGATTGAAACCACGACAGATGGGGTGCAGAAAATTCGAGAGCCAGAGCTCCGGTGCTCTCAGGCTTGTCTTCTTCATGCGCCGATAAATAAATAAATAAAAATAAACATTTGAATTTTCAGCACGGTCACAGGCCACTGAGAGGCGTCTCTGCCTGGCCCTCGGCTGCCTGTGCTCATGTCTGCCAGAGAGACTCGCTGGGAATGAAATTAAGGGTTGACTGAGGCAATCACACTCGCATTTTCTGCCTCTTTGTGTTGTTTCATCTGTCCCCCCCCCCCCCCCCCCCCTTCTCATGGTGCCAGCTCTCCCACGGCAAATTAGAAGCTGATTGTGTGTTTTATTAGCATGCATATTGATGGGGGGGGGGAGTCCTGGGCAGCAAACATCGATTGAATATTTTAAACAGATGCTTATTTAATGGGAAATCTTTCAAATTGATGGGCAAATTTAGCATTGCGTGCCATTCAGGTTCATTTGGACTGTTCTAATGCCACCTTCATTCAGTCTAGTGTGTTGATGTGTTCTTTGGGTTTGTGGGAACTGAGTCGTAATCATGCTGTTAACCTGTTGACCGAAAAGCAGGAATGTCTTTGTATCTAAATATTACTTTAATGTTAATGACCCACAGAAACGGTTGACATTCACAGCAATGCTACACTACACATTTGAAAACGCAGTAGCTACAAGGAAGCAAAACAATTTAATTACAACATAACTTTATGATCTTAAATGTTTCAGATTGGCCTGTCACCATAATTACATTATTGACTTGTCGTACGATATATACGGACGTGACCTCAATTTCGCCCATTGTGTTTACATAAGAATGGATGTTGTCAGCATTTTAGACAAAAGGGTTTTACCCCTACTCTTTTTATGAGAAGTGTCCTGGGATTTTTACTGACCACAGAGAGTCAGGAGTCTGGTGTAACATCTCAGCCGAAAGACAGTGTTGTTTTTACAGTATAGTGTCCCTGTCACTATACTGGGGCATTAGGCCCCAGACAGACCACAGGTAGAGCGCCCCCTCAATCTTAGTTTTCCCCAGGAGCTCTCCCATCCAGGTACTGGCCAGGATCAACCCTGCTTAGCTTCGGTGTGATATTAGGTGAGAGCTGCAAGGTGATATGGCAATGGTTTAATGCAGTGGTTCTCCACCAGGGGGGCATGGAGAGATCGGAAGGGGGACATGAATTTTTAGAATTCAGAGACATGGCATCATATGGGGACCGGGTGTATTTTATTGCTTCTCAAATATAATGTGCATGAATGGAAAAACTCTGTTCCCTTTCCCTCTGTATTTACTTTTTGCTGGGAAGAGGTGGAACTTAGTCTGCCTTTTATCTATCTGTCAGAGCAGATCAGTGTTGACAACTTAGCGACTTTTCAGACCCCTTTAGCGACTTTTTTTTTCTTCAAAAAAAAAAACCAACTTTCTGGACAAACCTCCAAATGTCTCCAGTACTGTCCTGCAAGTGCGAGGTCTTGCTTTCCCGCCGCACTCTGACCTCTCACTGCATCTGCTCTGTTCAGTGAGGGGCTGAGAGACTGAGATTTAACAGTGTCATGGATAAATAGACGCTCCATTTGTCCCAATTTACATCATTCGTATGCAAATGTTTTTAGAACGCAAGACGAATGTAATGCAACATGTTTAAAATGTAAAATAGTCCACGTTATTACACATTATCTTGTTCAGAGTAGCTCTAGTGTTCAGAAACATTTCTTTTTTTATGTAAAATTTTTTATTGATACTCATACACTTTTCAGAGTACAACAAAATATATTAATACAGACTCAACATTTTTTTACCCCAATAACAGCCCCTCCCACCCCACCCAGGAATGTTTACATTTGATTAATTTACTTATGATTCATGTACATGTGATTTAATTACATATGATTCATTTTCATAAATCCATACAGAAGCAAACTTTTGATTTGATATGATTGATTTGATTTGAACATATGATTAAATTTTATGTGTTTCTTTTAGATGTGGTTCATTTACACATACGCCCACATATTCATTTTCATACCCCCCGCCCCCCATCACCCCGACACGTGATGGCTACACTAACTATCGCTGGTTGTTTAAATGTTGTAAAACCCAACAACAGGCATAAGACTCAAGGGCAGTATAACCTATGTTCAGAAACATTTCTGAACATTCATGTTCAATACCTGTCCCTTTATATAATTTTATAAAAGTCATAAGTTATTTAAAAGAAAATCACAAGTTATGAAAAGTAATTTAAAAAGTACAAAAGCACAAAAAATCTATATCTATCTACTATATATCTACTGAAAACATATATATACAGTATTTCACAAAAGTGAGTACACCCCTCCCATTTTTGTAAATATGTGATATCTTTTCATGTGACAACACTGAAGAAAGGACACTTTGCTACAATGTAAAGTAGTGAGTGTACAGCTTGTGTAACTGTGTAAATTTACACTGCCAACATGTAGTGTGATATACTGAAGCAGGGCATGATCATTGTGCAGTATTCCAGCATGATAACGACCCCAAACACACCTCCAAGACGACCACTGCCTTGCTAAAGAAGCTGAGGGTGAAGGTGATGGACTGGCCAAGCATGTCTCCAGACCTAAACTGTATTGAGCATCTGTGGGTCATCCTCAAACGGAAGGTGGAGGAGCACAAGGTCTCCAACATCCACCAGCTCTGTGATGTCGTCATGGAGGAGTGGAAGAGGACTCCTATATATAATATAGGTTTTCACCCAAGATTTGACGGCAGATGGACCAGTCCATCATCCCTTTGATGCGGTGAAGTTGTCCTGTCCCCTTAGCAGAAAAACACCCCCAAAGCATAATGTTTCCACCTCCATGTTTGATGGTGTACTTGGGGTCATGGATAGCATTCTTCCTCCTCCTCCAAACACGGCGAGTTGAGTTGATGCCAAAGAGCTCCACCACTGGGTGAAAGTGTTGTGGTCAGGTGAGACCTACAAGGAGCTCTTTGTCATCAAAATTACATTAAAAGTAATTACTAAGTCATTAACAAAGTACTAAGTCATGTTTTTCAGAGGGGTCAAATACTTATTTCCCTCATTTAAAATGCAAATCAATTTGTAACATTTTTGACATGCGTTTTTTTGGATTTTTTTTTTGTTGTTATTCTGTCTCTCACTGTTCCAATAAACCTACCATTAAAATTATAGACTGATCATTTCTTTGTTAGTGGGCAAACATATAAAATCAGCGTATAAACTATGACTAAAAACGATGAAAATGATAAAAACCCTGGCACCAGCCTGAAAAACTCGCTTAAAACTTTTAATTTCATGCACTTGGTTAACAACCAGGTTTGTTCTTTGTGATAAACAACATAGCAAGGTGCTGTTTTGTTTGTATTTATTTGTTGCGCCCTCTTGTGGACTGTTGAATTATAAATCGGGTGTTTACTAGTGTTTTCCTCCCCAGCTGAAATAATGTCTTTACAATTGGAGATATTTAAGTGAAAATTATAATTATATAATACACAGTCCCTTTATTTGAGCAGTATACTTTTTTTAAATTATATATATTTTTAAAATTTAATCTATCTTGTAGGACACATCTAGAACATAATAATTAATTATCAATTTGTATACCGCTTTTTTACAATGGTACATTGTCTCATAGCAGCTTTACAGAAATATCATTTTTACATTTACAAGCGACTTACTAATGAGATCACATTCACACACCAATGGTAGCAGAGCTGCCAGCTTGCCATTGGGGGCAACTTAGGGTTCAGTGTCTTGCCCAAGGACACTTCGGCATGTGGAGTCACCCGGGCCGGGATTCGAACCGCCAACCCCACGGTTAGTGGATTAGTGGACAACCCGCTCTACCAACTGAGCCACAGCCGCCCGATAACATAGATAGAACATGCATGGGTTCTTCAGTTATTCCTTTGGCTGTTTAGTAGAGAGGATGCCATTTTTGGCATTATCTTTCTTTTTTTTTTTTTCCTATTTTGTATTTAATTACAGAAGTGATACATAATTTTAACAATTTGAATAAATGACATGTATTCATGACAGGATCTTAAACCCTGTAGAGCTAGGCTCATAGTCTGTGCCCTGCTTTCCTGCGAAGAGTTGATGAAATTGAGAAACAAATATCCCCCCCGTCACACACCACTCTGTTTGTCTCTTTCTGTCTCTACAGTCGACTCGAGTGAGAGTGATGGCAGTGACTCCGAGCTCAGTGATGCCAGTAGTGACAAAAAGACCTTCATCCCAGAGAGCATCAAAAGACGACACTCGGGTAACTCTATAAGCTTACTCCAAACAGTTCATGCCTAAATCTGTGGCAGTCGTGTCTAACTAATTGGAAAATCGATCCGTTTCGCAAACCACATTTCCTCCTTCATCCTGATCAGCTGTGTCTGAGTCGAGCAGTAGCGTGGCTCTCACGTCCCTGCAGTCCATCCTGAGCAGCCCGGCCCAAGTCAGCTTCCTGTCAGAGAGCCACTCCAGTCTAGGCAGTGAGCGCAGCAGCCTGGCTCCCGCCCCGGAGGATGAAAACACTGACCAGGGACGCATGTCATTGTGTGAGTAATCTCTCTCTCACACACACACACACACACACACACAAACTTAATCCAGCATATGTCTCTTCCACATAGCCTGTGGATCTTTCACTGTAAATTAGTGCTGTGGTTGACAGGGCAAGTATCCTTCCTTCTTTATAATGTATAACTGCCTGAGCTCAACTCCAGGAACTTTCTTAGTCTCTTCATCCAGCTCATGGAAGAAATGTTAATAGATGTTCAGCTAACACCAAATGAAAACGATTGCTAGCAATGAGCAGCATTATGCTTTAGTAAATATTACAGTAAATGTCTAATGATTTGACGTCACTTTCTGAACTCATAGGGTGTGTCTCAATCAGCTCCATTGTAGATGAGTCCTGGCACTTTTAAGGACCCAGGGTCTCTTCACATTGGGACCCTGATGACTCAAATTTCGGCGAAATGCTGTGCGTGTCATATAAATTTGTTAGCTTAATCACGTGTTCCTGTAATGGTACTTTTAAGCAGGATCGCGAGCTAGCTAGTGGATTTTTTTAACACTTAAATGCCGTTAGACTCAAACACACATCAAATAAAATTAAACATCTCTAACTTAAGTAATCATTTGAGAGCCACAACGATAACAAGCTACTTACTATTTGTAGATGACGTTGGCTGAGAGTTCGTCCGCCTTTTTTTTTTTTTTTTTTTTTTCCCTTTCTTTTCCAGCATGAGAGGCTTCAGAAAATATGACCTGATTTTCTCTAAAGGTACATAGTGAGCATGGATGCTCCCTGGTTTTGGCGGTGCATTGTGGGGTTTTTTAGGGCGCAAACGTTCCAGTGGAAGGATTTTGTGATTGAGACAGCCCTTAAAATGGCCGCCTTCTGGATCGATGCCCTGACTACTGAACTGGAGAGCTGATTGAAGTGTGCCTTTTAGTTTCTGAGTAGGAATTCCTAGTTGAGGCTGTGTTTTCTTTTTCTTTTTTTTTCCTAGAAAGAGGTCGAGTTATGAGTTACGAAGTTTAGTCGAATGAAGCATAAGCTCTATCTGCAGTTTAATTTTTACACATCACTTACCCCTCATAGTCAACTGCAAGGCATCAAATGCTTATTGTTGATCTTTAGCAACTCAACTGTTTTATTATTATTATTTTTTATAAACACTCGCAAAGACTTGAGATGAAAACAAAACGGTGCCCCTTGTGGCCAAAACTGGCATAACATGCCTATTGTTAATATTTAGCTACCTTAACAACATTAAAGACTAAAGAGTACAACACTGTTGGCTTCTTGTTTGTTTTTTTCTTACATTAGCTTTCTGCTGCATCTCATCAGCAAAAAAAGTTTTGAAATGAAATGTTCCAACATTTTTTTTCATGTAATACAAAGCAGAAAAAAATAAATATAGTGAAAATATGACTCACGAACACACTTTATAATTTTTTTTCTTAACCTCCAGGGCTTCCATACTTTATCATTATTATTTTTAAAGAAGCATTTGATCACTGTTGAAAATGTTTTGTCACATGGAATTAAAAAAAAATCCAGTAAGACTTAAAATGTGCTTCAAAACAGAACTGATCTTTTTTAAAAATGTTTTTTGATGTTAATGTCTTCCATCTGCATGGAGCTTCACCACGGAAGTGCCTTTTGTGTAAGATAAAGTTAATGGTGTGTATCATTTTGTCACGCTTGGTGAGAGAAGCACTTTCTCTTTTCCGTTGTACCTCAAAAAGTTTCATCTAGAAGAATTGCACCAAACACTCCAGCCTTGAATTTGAATTTGAATTGGTTTTGCCATTCTCAAGGATCATCTAACTGTTTCCCATGTGTGTGCTTAGATGACGGAGCGTAACATGCATGCTATTCCTCATGTCAGCTGCATGTAAATGAAGCGCGTTTTACCTTTATTGTGCTCCTCTAATAAGCGCGCTCTCTCTCTCTCCCATTGCTATTGAACGTACATTGGCAAACCACTCACTTGCACATGCCCAATTAGCTTTCATTTGCAGAGTGAAGCAGCATGGCTGGCCTGCTTCTCTGTCCAATTTGTACTGCTCACTTCTACAGCTCCCCGTGCACTCTTCACGTGCTTTCCACAAAGCATACCCCTTTTACTCGATCTAAAGTGCAACGATCTAAAGTGCGTTGTTTAACGCCATGTCAGAAAATTTCTTCACGGCACCAATGGAAATGTCCTATTGTAGACCGTTTAGCATTTTATTTATTACATTTCAAGCTGAAGGTGGGATTGGGTCCATTGATCAATTTTCTCCAGTGCGTAATTATTTAGAGTGTGCTTCAAGGATCCTACACTTTTGGTTCCAGGTGAACTCTCTCCAGGACCATAAAGCATTGGCTGATCATTAATCAGCTCATAATGAGGTATATCGTATACAGGTATGCACACGTTCTCCTTCTTAAACAGGCAGGGCTTTAGTTTGTTCCTTGATTGCAGTTTCACACTTCATACACTACTTGAAGTCCTATGGGAAGTGGGGCCACTTTAAAAAAAAAAACAAACAAAAAAAAAAAAAAGCCTGCAACCTAGGGCTTCCAAGTAGCACAACCGGAAAAGCATAAGAACAGAGGTTGTCAAAGAGAGTCGAATCCCAATGATGCCACAGCCTTCTCCATCCAGGAGTCCAAGATAGATAATTGGCTTGGCAGTTCTCTCTTTGATGGAGGGTGGGGAGGGGCGGTGTGACGGAGTGGTGACTCTCTCTCTTTCCTGTCAATCACAGTGATGCTAGTCAATCTTGTGCATCCGTGAGGTCATATGTGTGGAGGAGGGCGGATAGCACGCTCCCCGAATTGTTACTATGCAGTTTGAAAAAATGTGTCTGGCTGCCGTCTGCGTTTTTTTTTTTTATTATTTATTTATTTATTTATTTTTGTCAGTGGTGCTGTGAAAATCTATGAAACATTTTTGGAAAGCAATTTTTATGTTTTATAGTTACTTGCATATAGTATGTTGCATGTTGTGAAACATCTGCAAAACAACGACGCTTCAGTTATCGCTTAGGTTATAGCAGAAAATGAATGACAAAAAATAAATGCGCAAAACAACAAGCTCTCCGTTTTTTTTTAAAAGACTTTCCTGTGGTGGAAACCCTAAATGATGCAGCTTTATCTCTATAATAATCCTCTGATTTGCTGATTTTATAAGTTTTTTATTGATTATTATACACTTTTCAGAGTACAACAAAATATATCAATACAGAATCAATACTTTTTCAACCCAATAACAGCCTCTCCCACCCCACCCAGGAATGCCCACATATGATTCATCCATTTATGATTCATGTACATGTGATTCAATTACATATGTTTCGTATTATTTTCATAAATACATACAGAATATATATAAAGAAATAAATAAATAAATAAATAAATAAATAGGGGAAAAAAAGGAAAAGGAAAGGGGGGGTAAAATGGATAGTATTGACCATCCACTTCTCCTTAATCTCAATCTACCTCCAGGGTGGGTACATCCTTGAAGTAGGTAATAAACTGTTGCCATTTTCCCAAAAATGAGTCTCCGCTACCTCTGATGTTATACTTGATTTTTTCTAGCT
>JAFFST010054064.1:104198-135018 GCA_022414735.1 Noturus placidus
GAAACATAAGCATTCGCACAAGTGATGCGGAATTCTCCTTCAACTTGGCTGATGGGAAGAAGCGAAATCAACCGGCGTGGGTCCGTCTGACTCCTGCACTCCTCCGCCTTCTCCTTGTTCTCAAAAGCTGGAGGCCATTCTTCTCACTCTCTCTCTCTCTCTCTCACACACACCTACACATACCCCTCCCTCGTCCTTCATTTATTTAATCTACCATGACATTTTCAGAGTTTGCGTCTTTTCATTTCGTCAGCTTACATAACGGCGGTTCATCATTCTCTGCCATTTCTATGTTGCCTCGCGCGTTGGCAGCAGCCACACGGTGTGATGAATGATTTGCGGAATTCGAGTTGAATGAGCAGCGTTCTGCTCTTCATGGTCAAACGGTGCAGGGCTTTTGTCCAAATTGGACAGCTATTTATTGAAATGAGCATGACGCTGAGGTTTTCCATTGCTTGTTCCTATACTGAACTTGACAGGCCTTGATGCACAGGTACATTTTACCTTTCTGGAAAGTTTTCAGGATGGCACCTGTAGAGTTACGTTTTTGCAGTACAAGTTTACATCAATATTTACATTTATTCATTTAGCAGACTCTTTTATCCAAAGCGACTAACAAATGAGAAAATATCAAGCTGAGAACAATACAAGTAGTGCTACCATACAAGATGTATTAATTGAGTTCATGAAAAAGCAATATGCCCAGAGTAGAGGTGCAAGTGCCAGAGGAATTTTTATTATTTATTTATTTATTTATTTTTTTGATGATAGCGACGGATTCTACATTCCAGATTGAAGTTGGAAGTTTATTCCACCACTGAGAGACAGATACCTTGTAGGCACTACTAAGCTTCAGTCATTAATCAATCATAGATTACGTGAGGGAACGTAAGCCTTCTGGCGAGTGTTGAGGTAGGAGGGTGCTGTTCCAGACAAGGTCTTGTACTTGAGCATCAAGGCTTAGAATTTGATGCGGGTGGCTACAGGAAGCCAGTGGAGGGAGATGAAGAGCGGTGTGACATGGGTTCTCTTGGACTGGTTGAAGACGAGGCACGCTGCTGCTGCATTCTGAATCATCTGAACGAGTTTGGGAGGCCTCTCCTTATTCTTTATCAAATTAAGTGGTTAAGTACCTTGTCTGAAAATTTTAACTTGGACCACGTTTGTACATGTGGCAGGCAACTACATCAAAATATGAAGTGAGATCAGGGGTAAAAATGGTCCTTACATAAGCAAACTAGCAAATACACTAATAACATCCAAGATGGCATGTTTTTTATGCATTACGTTTTCATGTCGGCGTTGCAGAAATCGAGTGGTGAGTCAGTCCCGGAAATTCGTCCTAGTCTCATCCACCTCGATGCGCTCCGGGAATTGAAATCAGAACGTTCCGATTCCCCAGTCCCTCAAAGCCAATACAGTCACGCTCCAGACAGGGCCAGTCTGCAGCACTTCCATTTAAAACCCAGATAATCCAATGCCGCTCTCGAGTTTTATGCGTCTCTGCCACTATCAGTCCCAAGTGGACCAAGCCAGAACTTTCTGAACCAGAGTCAATTTGATTCTGCCGCCCTGCCATTAATCACTCTTATTTTACCAAGCCAGCAGCCATTCAGAAACTCCCTGATAGCAGCGCAATAGAGTTAAAGGGCCTGGATGTGGAAATACCATTAGCGCAGAACATGTTTATGCTTATGAATTTCGTTAAGTTGTGCTTTCTCATGCACAACTCGTTTTGTGCTTTCATACTACAGCGCCGTTGAGTTGATTTAATGTTCTATAACAGCAGCTCTGATAGTCATGCCGACTTACAGGTTTCTATTAATCAGTGTTAGAAAATACCTGAATAATTGTTCTTCATCTTACAAATCTTTCTCAAGTAAATTTTACTCTTGAGAAACCATGCTTTTTTTTAGTTCTTACATTCACATTTTAATGGATTTAAGTTTTCAAATCTCCAGTTCCGTGAGATGATCTTGTTCCCCGGTTGCTTTCTCACCTCCAGTCAAATTCACATCAATGTCAAATGAAACTGCACACAACTGTGCTAATTGGTCTTTGAGCTAAATGTTGTATTTGCCGACGTTTCATACAGACATGCATGGTCTCTCTTGCGTTCCACATAAAAACGAACAAACAAAATCCAAGCAAAATTGCCAACAGATCTAAAGAAGCATGCTGAGATGCTGAGGTAAGTTAGCTTTAGGTTTGTTAAATCTGCTAGCTAGTTTTGTTTTTGTTGCTAAATGATACTAATTAAACATTAACCAGCAAGCCCAATTCTGAGGTAACAGAATATTTAATACATATTTGATAATATGAATAAAAATTCATGTCTGAACTTAAAAAGATTTACTATTGAATCTTCGAGTATGTTTAAATGTAGATACCTTTTGACTATGTGGATATTTGGGTCTGTGCTTTGAGTTTTAATTGAGTAAGATTTTGTCACTTTTGACAGTTTCTCAGTACTTAATAAGTCTACAGTTTGCCAATACACCATGGCCGTGTCACACTATAACGACCTACCATTTGAACTGGAATACAGCTGCAAACGTTTGACGCGCAGCTAACCAGTTGGCATTTTCTGAAAGGAGCTGTAGCGTGGTGGGGGATCGGATAGGTGTCTCCTAACTGTCGTAATTAATACCGCTCCAGTCTCCTCTGATTAGCTGCACACAGCGGCGACACCGGTGCAGCGAGGGGAGATGGCTGTGGAAGATCCGGAGTCTGCTTTTCCTCTTCTCCAGGAGTGAGAGGAAGTAGAGCTCTAATGGCGTGTAAACATGGCAGCCATGATGAGTCTTTAAATGCGCTAAATGCATACCCTCATTAGGATTGAGCAGATGAGCGATGGAAAGACTCCGAGAACCTCAGTTCAGCTTCAGATAAAGTGAATTTCGGAAAAGGGCAATTTTTCGATTTTAAACAGCAGCACTTGTGAAAGTTGGCTGTACAGATTTATATACAACCCCAATTCCAAAAATAGTTGGGACGCTGTGTAAATACATGTAAATATAAACAGAATGCAATGATGTGCAAATCTCATAAACCCATATGTTATTGATGATAGAAAACATATCAAATGTTTAAACTGAGGAAATGTACCATTTTAAGGAAAAAATAAGGTAACTTTGAATTCAATGGCTACAACATGTCTTAAAAAAAGCTGGAAAAGTAAGTGTTCCTAAAAAGAAACAGCTGGAGGTTGATTGGCAACAGATCAGTAAGATGATTGGGTATAAAAAGAGTGTCTGTCAGACGTAAAGATGGGCAGACGCTCACTAATCTGTGAAAAGCTGCGTCTACAATTTGTGGAACAATTACAGAATAATGTTCCTTGATGTAAAGTTACGAAAACTATGAATATCTCATCTACTGTACATAATATCATCAAATGATTCAGAGAGTCTGGAGAAATAAATATTGCATGCCCGTGATCTTTGGGCCCTCAGGCAGCAATGTATTAAAAACAGGCCTGATTCTGTAATGGAAATCACTGCATGGGCTCAGAAACACCTCTAGAACTCACTGTCTGTGAACACAGTTCGCCGTGCCATCCTCAAACGCTGGTTAAAACTCTATCATGCAAAGAATCCATTTGTGAACATGATCCAGAAACACTATTGTCTTATCTGGGCCAAAGCTCATTTAAAATGGACTGAGGCAAAGTGGAAAACTGTTCAGTGGTCAGATGAATCTAAATTTGAAATTCTTTTTGGAAATAATGTATTCCGCATCGTCTAGACTAAAGAGGAGAAGGGACCATCCGGCTTTTATCAGTGCTCAGTTAGAAAAGCCTGCATCTCTGATCGTATGGACGTGCATTAGTGCCTTTGGAATGGGCAGCTTGCTCATCTGGAAAGGCACCATCAATGCTGAAAGGTATATACAGGTTTTAGAGGAACATCGTCTTCCATCCTATCTTTACTTCTGAGAGACATTTGATATGTTTTCTATGTTCTATTTTAAATAACTTATGGGTTTGTGAGATTTGCAAATCATTTCATTCTGTTTTTATTTACATTTTACAGTGTCCCAACTTTGTGGTATTTGTGGTTGTACCTTCATGTTACATTTCATGGATGGGACGTGATATCTTTTTGATGTAGTATTAAAAACTCTGTTATGATCTGGAGTGCTGTAGCTGAGGATGAGAAACTGTCAGAGCCAGAAATCAGATGTCGCATTTCTACATCTATTGTTGTCATCCCCCAGTGTTTGTCAGTCTTTTCCAGGGACATATACAGATGGCAGATACAGGTATTTGGAGCTGATATTGACACTGTGGTGCACTTGTAATATAAAGCTACCCAGGTGGTGGGTATCCATCCAACCATCTATCTTCAACCGCTTACTCCTTTTCAGGGTCACGGGGGAACCTGGAACCTATCCCAGGGAGCATCGGGCACAAGGTGGGGTACACCCTGGACAGGGTGCCAGTCCATCACAGGGCGGTGCTGGGTATATTTGGTGTAAACTCGCTTCAAGGTGAATAAAGTAATGGTGTTGTAAAGAACCGACATAACAAAGATGTAATCAACTTTCACCTTTCATTTCATTCCATTACACTTGGATGCTGCATTTGCAAGTGTGACTTTGTGTCTCTTGTAACAAGCAAATAAATCGTAAAATCTTTTGCATCATATCTCATAACAGCCCACACCATCATCTCACCGCACGTAATATAATGCGAAGGAGCGTTGTAAACGTGTTAGTGGACCGCAGTGATTCTTAATGAATGGGGTGGGTGTTTGAACCCTGATCCTTCCACTTTTTCTCGAACACTCTCCTCGATAGTGAATTATTCTCTGTTCTGAAATTGCCATGGTAGCAAATTGCATTAAATGCAGTTCAACACTTTGTTGTTTCAACCCAACCAATAATTTCCCCTTTAAGCCAATAGATAGCAATAGGTACCTGGTGGATTTATTTATTTTATGGCTGCCAAATAACAATACTGCATGACCTAAAATCCTTGAAGGTAGAGTTTAAATACTATCATTTTCACAGTGTCGCTGAGACTAAAATTATAACCCACGGCACAGCTTCACAGTTGAGTAGTTTGTGCTTCATCTGAGCGTACCACCATGTACCTTCACGAGAAACCTACACACTCGCTGTAGTTTGAAAACCGAAAATAAAAGACTAGGTGGCTGTGGTTTCAAGCCACAGGTTGATCGAGATTACTCTGAGGAAAACACGTTCATTTTTGATGAGGCAGAATGGAATTAGCGTGGACTAGTGGCTAAAATCACCCTTGCTGAGGATTCATTTCTCATGTCCTGCAGCCATCCCTATAAATCTTTCAGGTGCAGCGTATTTAGAGAATCGACTTGTTGATTTGCCTATAAATCTTACATCTAGATTTCTTTCTTTCCCAAGCAGCAGAATAATTCCACAAGCAAGACACCTTTCTAATATCCATAAAATAAATGAATGTGAAATCAGTGAAGAGCCTTGTGAGATGTTCATATCCATCATTCTGTCCATCACTGCTGGTCCACGACTGGTCAGTTCCCTATGTATGCAGACTCTCTCTAACACAAAGTGCTGTTTGTGTTCTGCTCTGATGACTGAGCTGTGGGTTTGGTCCTAACGCTTGACTGGAGTCTGAATGATGGATGTGGTCGTTATTTGCAGTGCAGCCTGAAGCATTTTGACATTCCAGAGATATTGGACTTTTTTTAAGTTGTGTTGTGTGTGTGATTCCAGTACACTGTTTCCTACATGTAGGTTATACTTGGGTGGCGCCCAGGTACATCGAGTTTAGTTGCTAGATAGGGCTTTTTTTTACAAAAGTCCTTCTAGTAAAGTCTGTCCACTTGGTGGCCATCTTGGGCAGGCCATTAACATGGCTCCTATCTGTTTGAGTGGTGAGAGACCCACACACCAGAAATGGATTGACAAGCTGATGTTTGTGAAAATTGGTGTTTCAGTGTAGAGACGCACCGATATGAAATTTGTTTCACAGTAACTGGTCTCATAAACAGAAAAAACATTATCAATTGAATTGATAATTGAATGTTAGGGCTGCAACTAACAATTATTTTCATAATCTTCATAAAATTTTCTAAAATTTTCATAATTAGTTGGCTGATTACTTTTTTGATTAATAAATTAATTTCATGGGGGCGGGGCAAGCTTTCAGTACCTTTTTTTTGTTTATTTAAAATTAAATCCACAAACTGAGTGTCACAAATATAAACTTCAGACTAAAGCTTTACACAACTGTTTGTCCAGAACAGAAAAGAACCCAATACACACACGTGCGCACACACACACACACACACACACACACACGCACACACACACACCAGAATATATATGGACTGTAGTTTAATTGGGTGCTTTTTGTGCATCCATAAAAATAATGCATAAATACTGTAAAATATATATACTATAATTTACTCGCTGCCTTGAGGAATAGTATTTTACTAGTGTGTACTTTTGATCATAGTGTTTTAATTAGATATTACAGATCTTACTCGCACTCCACTGTGTATCAGCGAGTATACACAACGCGTGATCATTACTAATAGATAACTTCTGTTATAATAAATGACAGAATTTACACTGCAAGCGTGCAAATACAGCATATAATGACAATACACTTAAATTAAACTATAGCTTTTATGCAGCTTGGATAGAAACACAAGTTTGTCCTCGTGCATCAGTTTGATGTCCGTGGTGTTTAAAATGTCCACCTGCCTTAGAGGACTTGGAGGTTACACACTTTCTTCCTCACGTAATGATTTTGCCTCCGTCTGATGGTGACTGGGGAATAAAAGGCATCACTGACAGAAAGTAAACTGAAGAAAGTCATCGGTGACTCTGGGTGTTTGCTAATGCGAGCGTGTGTGTGATGTCATGCACCGTCGTGGCTTATATTTCCGGTTGCTTAAAAAAACAAAAAGCTAGTGTTCTATTTGAGATAATATTACCTTTCTGAAATCCACACAATAGACGATAGTGCAAGTGTACAGTACTTAATTTGGGACACAATATTTACTCTCCGAAGCATGTTTTCTGAACAGAAGTAACATAATGAGTAAACACGCCGCGTACCGCGCGCAGACCGACTAATCCATGATGAGATTCGTTGACGATTTTCATAAACTGTTATTATTGTTGTTGCAGCTCTATTATCAATCAATATTAAAACTGACTGAATTCTAAAAAACCTCCTGTTAGTCTCACATTCACTCACCACAAACGAAAGCATTTCTATTTCATCATTGAATGTCAAACTGGTAATATATAATATCAACTTTTTTATATATTAACATTAACTGGGTATGAAATATACTACTCTACAAATATTTTTTTCTCTGCAAAATATACTTTTTTTGTCAACTCCTCTTCATTTAAATCTTTCAGCGGTGTACTGGTGCTTTAATTCAGCTCGATTCACTCCTGCGGTGTCCGGTGTAAAATTTTAGCGATGCAGAGATTTCAAACTGCAGTTTTGTCATCATTCCACACAAGACATCTTTACACGTAGCACGAAATCCATCTGTTTTCCCGCCCCCTTTTGATTGACCGGATATAAACGACCCTGAACTTCGGATGATTTTAAACTATCAGTGTTACAAATTGCCTTTATCTGCCGGTACACCGGTGCATCTCTATTTCAAAGTTTTCTGTAGCTGTTCTAGAAAAATGATTGCAAATGTATTGATGATTCATATCTGGTCATCCCTGCCTGCCCCTCAATCGACCACAACCTCACCATACAGCTGGGCTCAACCACAATCAAGCCAACCTGGACAACCAGAAATCTCAGGATGAATTTCGATGGCAATTTGAACTTTACAGACCACATTTCAACAGCTGCATGATCCTGTAGGTTCATTCTGTATAACATCAAGAAAACCAGACCCTATCTCACTGATCATGCCACACAGCTACTAGTCCAGGCTCAAAAAAATTACCAGATGATTATAGATGATTCAGAAAGCAGCAGCCTGCCTCATTTTCAACCAGCCCAAAAGGACAGCTGAATCAGTTACTATCTTCAGAAAATGGCTGAAGACCCACCTCTTCCATGAACACACAACTAAATGGTTTGCACTTATATAGCACTTTTAACCAAAGCGCTTTCCACTGTGTCTCATTCGCCCATTTACACACACACTCTCAGACCAATGGTAGCAGAGCTGCCATGCAATGCGATAACTTGACATCGGGAGCAACTTGGGGTTTCGTGTCTTGCCCAAGGACATGTCGGTATGTGGAGTAACGTGGGCCGGGAATCGAACCGCCAACCCTACGATTAGTGGACAACCCGCTCTACCACCTCAGCCACAGCCGCCAACTAACACTTAACTTATCCCCACTCAAAAAACAAAGATACTGCACTTACACTTTGTTCTCCACTTCTACTCTGTGCACTTTGCTTCTCTAGCACTCAGTTAATTTTTAGTAGTAAATCGCTTTGGATAAAAGCAGCTTCTAAATGAACTTGTACAAATTAAAATTTTTTGGCGGAATGCTTTAGCAACTACACGCTCTTCACTGCTGCATTAGGTCACTGTCAGAATGAGCAAGAACCCCACAGTATCTCTGGGGCTTCTCCATAAATAAGAGTAATTAAAAGGCTGTAGTCAATCTTTTAGCTATTCCCCATATTTAGCTAGCTCACTAAGCCTCTGTCAGGGTTTGTGTTCTTTGGTTATCCCTCTGTAGGAACCCAGTTCCTAAAAGCTCTAATTCCAAGAATTCCTTGAAGTACATTTAATGAACTCATTAGAACACATCCTGCTCCCCATTAGCCTGGTCTGAATAATCCGCTTTAATATAGTCCAACCTGTGTTTTCACATGGCAGAATGCAGTCAGCAGATAAACAAAATTCAAATCAATACCTGCGTCTGGTTGCCAGTGATATGTGGCGCGACAAGTTGAACGTACATTCAGCCGTCTCACACTTTACAGCCTCGCAATGCTTAACGAGGAGCCGCACTCAGCTTCCTCTCCTTCAGCATGAGCTGCATATATTGATTTATCGATAATAATAGTAGTAGTAGTAGTAATAATAATAATAATAATAATGTGTTTCAGTTTAGTTTCTGTTCTAACGCACTTCCATTTCTAGTCAAACTGATGAGTAAATGTTTTTATTAGGAGTTTATTAGGAATCCTTTCTATTTCAGTGGCTTCAGTTGTTTTCTTGACTAAGAACATCAAATCTGGGTGAGGCCAAAGCTCGTCCTCATTTTACCCTGAGCTAGCAGATTCAGCTTTCTGATTTCCTCCGCAGCCTGTTCAGTCCTTGCTTCTTTTAGCAGTCGCTGTCAACCCGCAACACTGGTGTCATTAATTTTGACAGCGATAACATCACCCTGGCCTGCCTGCTGTGTGCAAGTGTATTTTGCCAGAGCTTCTCTGATCGGGTATCTGATCCGTGTTTGATACAGTCGCTCCTTTAAGGAAGGGGGCTCTGGTTGCTTGGAGACTCATAATGGAGGTTTTGCTACAGGCTCAGCATGTTACCTGCCTCCTCTCATGAGCGTGACATTATGACACAAAGCAGCAGAATTAATCTGCTCGGCCCGGGTAGCTCAGATCCATTTACACTCACTGGTGACCCACTGAGAAAGAGCAGACTGCCTGCCTAATGCACTGTTGAGCTTCGGTATTGTCGCAGTCATGCACTAACTGTATTTTATTCATATGTATTTATGCTGACTTGAATGTGTACCTTCTGATTCTTTCATGACTCTTATACTGGTTCTGTTATTTAGAGACAACACACATCATTACACATTTTTGTTGTTATGGTGAAACATATTGTGTTGAGATTAGGGATGCATCAGTACAGTTTTTTCACACTGACCATGATCTTAAAATTTTCCTGCTTGTGATTGTACAATAATTTTTTTTTTTAAGTCCCAATTAAAGTTTCAATCGTCCAGAAAATATCATTTACACCATTTCAGGTTTAACAATAAGATTAATTTTAAAGTGTTAGATTTCGTTGTAGGCCTGTATCACCTTTTGTTCTCTTTCTCTTTTTTTTTTTTTGCTGAAATTCTTGTATATTGTTAGACTATGGTATAGCTAACTAATGTTGAGTACATACTGTACTTGTCCCATGTTAGCGGAGTCAAATGTACGTTGACAGATTTTATTTATCACGTTAATAAACTCAAAATATAACGTGGCACATGGAGAGGATTTACAATGGAGGAAGGAGGCGGGGCTTTCAGGTCGTGTCAGTTAATATTCGGAGAGTTCATAGAGTGGTTGGCTCGTATTCAATGTCTACTTTTGGAGTGCCTGTGGAAAAATGTGTCTGGTAATATAATTGGTGGAAAAGTGATGTATCACGAGCCTAGCAAGCAGTTAACTCCTCGTGCTGAGATTTATTTTTAAGTTAGAAAGATGCTTTATATTTTAACAAAGTGGCCTCCTTTGCTTTGATCATATGATAATTGTGAAATGCGTCCAGATCGCTGTCACTAGGCTCATGTCACATATTATCAGTTGGTATTGATGTACTCCTAGTTGAGAGAGAGAATTATTTTGAAGTATTGCAGCAGAAGACATGCGTAATATAACCCATGAGGGTTATATTGCCATAAAATACAAATGATTAACAATAATTGTTTCCCTCGCAGTTAATTAGTGTTTGTTGAAATTCAGCCCGATAGAGCAATATCCTTCATGTTCACTCACACCTGTTCTTCTGCCCCAGTATTGATGATTCATCTCCTAATGATTAATTATATCCTGGAGGGCATTTTGGCAAATCTCAAATCAGCATCAGAGGCATTCTCAGTGGTACATACAGCAAGTGTGTGTGTGTGTGTGTGTGTGTGAGTGAAATGGAAAAGAAAACTGTAAATTGAGAATCACCACTAGGCGAAACCTGTTCTTATCCCCTACGGTGACTTGCTCAGATGAGTCATGTTGGCCTGTAACCTCCCCAAGCGGGGCACTGCAGGTCTTTGAGAGCAGCTTTGAGAAAAGGATTTTTTTTGTAGTTAGTTAGTTAGTTAGTTGCAGTTGTAGTATAGTATAGTGTTTTGTAGACACTCAAAGCGCTTTATATAGTATCTCCTCAACCAAGACTAGTGTGTAGCATCCACCTGGATGACGTGACTGCAGCCATAGTGCACCAGAACGCCCTCCACACACCAGATATTATTGGAGAGGAGAGAGTGATGCAGCCAATTCAGAAATGGGGATTATTAGGTGGCCATAATAGAGAAGGGCGAAATGGAGAAATAACACCGGCCGTATACCCCTACTCTTTTATGATAAGTGTCATGGGATTTTTAATGACCACAGGAAATGATTTAAGTTTGCTTTTAAGATATGAACTTGTTTGGTCAAGGGAGCAGGTCCAGGCAAAATTTGGCCATTTGCCCAGATTCTAATACACATCTATTTGTCTGACCTATTTGATGCTTAATTAATCTGATTAATTAATCTCCTATTCAGTTTAAACAAGCAGCCATGTTTTGTAGTGCTTTTAATTATATAGTTGAGTGCACGGCTACAGCCTCTGTCATTAATTAACTCTGTGTTTACAAAAAAAAGAAAGAGAGAAATCATTTCCAATCATTGCACTTAAGAATCTTAAGAACTTTGAAGAAATCGATGATAGAAATCTATTTAGAATCTGGCTATCGTTCAGCTTTTACTTGCATTTTGTGTTTTTCCAGTTCATTATTAACCTCCAACACGGCACACACAATGGTAGTGATGGGACCTGACAAAGAGACCATAAATCATTCATTATCAATGGCATCTGACAATCTACAGAGAGAGGAGACAATGTGATTGTTGGTGATGTTAAATGGACAGAGCGAGCTACGTGAGCATAACTCTGTAAACTACATGCAAAACAATGTGGTGACTACTTGTAGGAATGAGAAATGGTGCTCAGGTGCTTTCCCCCAGAACCACTCTGAAACATTATCCATGATTTTGGAATGCAGACATTTATTCCTACTGAGCCCACTGATCACCACTGTTCCCCACCACCAATCAATGATTACTATTGTTCCCCACCACCAATCACTGATCACTATTTCTTATGACCAATCACTGGTCACTATTATTTCCTATGACCAATCACTGATCACTATTGTTCCCCACCACAAATCACTGATCAATATTATTTCCTATGACCAATCACTGGTAACTATTATTTCCTATGACCAATCACTGATCACTATTATTTCCTATGACCAATCACTGGTCACTATTATTTCCTACGAACAATCACTGGTCACTATTGTTCCCCACCACAAATCACTGATCAATATTATTTCCTATGACCAATCACTGATCACTATTATTTCCTATGACCAATCACTGGTCACTATTATTTCCTATGACCAATCACTGGTCACTATTGTTCCCCACCACAAATCACTGATCAATATTATTTCCTATGACCAATCACTGGTCACTATTGTTCCCCACCACCAATCACTAATCACTATTATTTCCTATGACCAATCACTGGTCACTATTATTTCCTATGACCAACCACTGGTCACTATTGTTCCCCACCACAAATCACTGATCAATTTTATTTCCTATGACCAATCACTGGTCACTATTGTTCTCCACCACCAATCACTGATCACTATTATTTCCTATGACCAATCACTGGTCACTATTATTTCCTATGACCAATCACTCACCACCAAAAAACAATTACAGTTGCTTTTAACAATCAAAATTCCACCAAAATTCCAACAACAATCACTGATTACCATTGTTTGTCCCACTTGTACACTTTTTTATTCTTTACTGTAAACTCGCTTCGTGATACTTACTGTACAAGCAATAAAAACGAGGTTTTATTCAGATTTCATCTGTAATTCATTCAGATTTCATCCTTTTCATCCTCACTTTGTCTGCATATATATATATACACACACACACATTCTATCTTTTTGTAAATGTTTGTAAATATGTATATGGTCAATTTGTGGTACCATGATCAAAGACTTTTTTTCATAAGAAATAAGTCCTAATCTTTTATTTTCTATTAATTAATCTGACATTAGTTCCGGTTGTAAATCAAATTACAGGGTTTTTATCAATATACTCGTTTTTAATATTTTGTTGTTTCTATATTAACAGATAATTTACAGGAAAATGATGAACATTCCACATAATCTAAGCCTAGAAATAGAAGTTAAAAACATATTTAACAAATAAAAACATATGGTGATGCTAGGTTTAGACTCTATAAGGAGATGAGTCTCCAGTTACAGTAGTAAAGCTGGAGCGTAATTTTTTTTTTTTAATGAATTAATTAATTTTCCTAACACCACCCCCCAAAGTGTTTAATTCCTTACCTAACACCATCTTGAACACATCTTGCACTTGTCTGGGTAATTTGCTACATGATTAGATTAGTCGGCTCACTTGTTCTTTTGTCGTGCAGTTTTTTTTCCCTAATGTGTCTTTCTTGTTTGTTTTCTGTAAACACAGCGACACGGGTGACTTGAAAAGCAAGCCAGATTTGTATTTCCCCAGTATCCCAACACTTGTGTGACGCTTCTCTGTGCCAATAATCTCTTTCCAAGATTGAAGGTTGCACATGCAAGCACTATGCTTCAAGAAACGCTCAGATTAGGCACAATGTCTGTGCATCTAATGCCAGAGAGAGAGAGAGAGAGAGAGAGAGAGAGAGAGAGAGAGAGAGAGTGGAAGGAAGGTTTAGCGATCTGTGTCGGATGGTCAGCTTTTTGATGTACTACTGTTATGAAGACAACTTTATTTGCTTCACTATTGTGAGCTGTGTGACTTTATCATTCTAATAGACATATAGGCAATGCCTTCATTAAATGTCATTTGACAAGTAAGGAGTAAAAGCTAGCATAGAATAGGACATGTTATAGGAAAATATTTCATAATGGCGTGGTGTGATGCGGCCAGACGTGATTTTTGTGTTAACTATTTACTTTATATTGTAAAACTGAAAATACAAAGATCTGTTCTTTATTCTTTATACATCTGTTATTCATTTATATTTTATTTCACTTCTCTAATCCGCATTCGAAAAAAGAAATATGTTGACTTTTATATATTGTTCTGTTGTTTTCACTATTTAGCCACGATAATGCGAACCAGATCCCATTAGCTTGTGCTCTATTGTAGACAATGAACAATGTGATGGAGAAGATAATGGCAGCGTTTGGTGTTCTCATAAGACGCCTGCTTTCCATAAGTTACCCCTGCACTCTCACCTTCTCAGCTTTGTACACTTTACCTCTATTGAGGCTCCTGAAGGTCAGTTCGAATGAGGAGTCCACTCCAATTACACCCTCGTCTCTAAGGTAACAAAGCACTTCTGTCTCCTGGCATCGGTCCTGCTTACGAGGCTGTAATCAGAGTCAATGGAGGTGTTTAGGCCTCTGGTCTGTATGGAATGGTGACCCCTGCCCGAACTGGTTTGAGACACAGGGACAATGTGAAGAACTCTGCACAGCAGGAGCACAGATGAGGGCAGATGTTGAATTTGTATAATTTATGGAAAATATTGACTTAACCCAGAGGGAATTGGTAATGGAATCCTTTTCAGAATCTTAGTGCTGATTCCACCGGGGAAGTACATTTATGAGTTCAATCAGCACTCTTATGACCCCCCCCCCCCTCCACACACACACACACACATACAGCATTCATCATCGTTCCAGTGCTTTGCCTTTTCACAGAATCTCTAAATATTATGCAATCTTTGCAATGGAAAAAGCTGCAGGGCCATTGCAGAGACTTTAAACATCCCTGTCAGTCCAATTGGTTTGGTAATAAGCAGGTGGAAAGTTCACAAAAACACAGCTAATTATCCCTGGACAGGTGCACCATGCAAGATATTCACAACGCATTCTCAGCCTAATTTCAAGGAAGGTATTAGAGAAGCCAACAGTCGCTCGAAAAGAGTTACAAGACGACCTGCAGGAACAACAAACAGTGAACTGCGCCACAATCATCTATGTTCCTACACTTCATGAAGAACTCCTCTGCTCCGCTGTGTGTATAAATGCACTTAGGCAAATCACACCTCATTTGGCATGAAAGATGAAACAAAAATACTTGTTGGCAATAATTCAGCTTGTCCTGTTTGGAGAAAGAAGGTTTGTATGTATGATTTCAACAATGAAGGAAAAGAGTGCTTCTATATAATGAAGAAATCATTCCCGCACATCCTGTGAGAAAAGGCAATCCTGATTTGTGTTCATCATTATTATAGCTACCACTTGAAATTTCCCAGCAGGCAAACGGCATTACGATATCTTTTCTTAAAAGAACAACAGGGTCGGATCTTTGTAACCCACACTTCATCAAATCAGACGAATCATTGAACAAGTTAAAGCGAGGACACAAACCCTCAACCGTCTCCTGCCCGCTGCATATTTTTAGGCTTTTCAGCCTCAGTGGAATTATAGTATATGATGCTTTATGTGCTGAAGTTTGGCAGCTTTCACTCCACTCTAAACAGTACTGACCTAACTGCTGTGTATTCAGAGCTTAAGGAATTTCAGCCTCTGCTGCACTTGTTGAATTATATTTGACACGGTCATTGAATGCATTTAAGAGCTAGTCATGAAACCACGCAACAGCCTTCAGAGTTTCTCATTCTTATTCACAGAGCAAATTGAAATTTTATCAGACAGCCTCTTCAATTAAGCTGCGTTTCAACTCTCCGCACTGTACAATTCCCAAGGTTCTCAGCACAGCACTGTGAAATAATGGGAAGATGTTGGCCGTTGTAATGCTTGAACAGTTTTCCTGTGTGCTCTGGGGGAGAAAAAACATCTCTTACACTGCTGTGAAAGCCAATCAGATGATGAATTGATGAAATAATCATCCTTTGAAAAAGCCAAGCTTTTATTTATCATTTTTTTACACAGTGCTCTCATTCAATTAGAGAGAGAGAGAGGGATTGTTGGGAGGGCGGCGGAGGTCAGGTGTTTTGCAGGAAGGCTTTATGTGCTATTGGTGCACATTAAGTCCGTGAAGGTCTGTGCAGGTGTTTGTGCTTGGCTTTATTTTTCAATAGTAACTCACTTACGCACTTGTTACTGTGCAAGTTCAAGAACAGTCATTTCACTCTGGAGAGAGTTTTGAAGTTTGTAGCCAGTTGCTCCTGGCTGTAAAGCAAGATGTATTTAACTAGTCTTGCACCAAGCATTGGTTTTTAAAGAATGAGTCCTTAACTGAGAAACAAGAGCTCCTGAGTATAAAAAAAACTTTGTGGGTGTCTGTGAGCTCATGTATGCGGAAGAGGGCAGATAGCGTATTCCTCCAAGTGTGTTTCCACATTGCCCTGTGTCGCAGCATGAGCGTCAGTTTGAAATTATGTGGTTGCTGGCTTCACATGTCTCAGAGGAAGCATGTGCTACTGGGTGGGAATTGACAAGTGACCAAATTGGATCTGAAACAAGGGCTATATTTCTCTTAAATAAGTTTCACTTTCAGCTTGGGCCAGCCTACACGATTTATACAGTCTTACCCAGTGTTGAAAATGTCAGAGCGCCCAGATACACTATATTGCCAGACGTTTGTGGACACCTGACCATCACACCTATAAGTGGTTCTTTCCCATAAAACTGTTGCCACAAAGTTGGAAGCACACAATTGGGCGGCTGTGGCTCAGTCGGTAGAGCGGGTTGTCCACTAATCCACTAATCGTAGGGTTGGTGGTTTGAATCCCGGCCCGGGTGATCCCATGCCGAAGTGTCCTTGGGCAAGACACTGAACCCTAAGTTGCCCCCGATGGCAAGCTAGCACCTTGCATGGCAGCTCTGCTACCATTGGTGTGTGAGTGTGCTCTAATTTGTAAGTCGCTTTGGATAAAATTGTCTGCTAAATGAAATGAATAAATGTATATGAAGTCTTCATATGCTGTAGCATTACAGTTTCCTTTCACTAAGGGGTGCAAATATGTTCCAGCGTGTGCACAGCATGCTCCCTGAAGACATGTAGGTTTGCCAGGGCTGAAGAGGAAGGGCTTGAGTGGCCTGCACAGATTCCTGACCTCAACACCATTGAACACCTTTTAGGATAAACCGGAATACTGATTGCACCCCAGGCCTGACCTCACTAATGCTCTCGTGGCTAATTGAGCAAATCTCCACAGCCACGTTTAGGGTTAATCTATAGAAAGCCTTACAAGAAGATGTGGAGGTTATTATAATATCCAGGGGGAGGGGCATCAGATCTGAAATTGGATGTTCAACAAGTACTTATGAGTGTTATGAGTGGCCATATAGTGTATATTCACAGATTTATTTCTTTTTTGGTCTGAATTCAGTCATCAAACCCCCCACACTTCCAGATTATGCTCAAGAATCTCTGAAACGTGGGATCTTGCAGAATTCCTCATGAACTGAAAAGACTTCAGACCAAACCAAGTAAAAATTGTCATATTAAATACACTCGTATTGGGAACTTTTGAAGGTTAGCATTTAGTGCATCCCATAATCCATTTAGGAAAACCCTCAAATCCAGGTGGCTTTGATTCCTTCTTTTGGTGCACTCTAACATCTGTGACATGGATGACTCATACATTTTTATCTCCATTTTAGCTTTACCTCTGATCTTGGACATTTTTGGGCTGCTTAGCCCAGGGAACGAATATGGTATAATGATTTGAATGTGAGCGTGTACCTCTGAGTCATCGTATAAAGGTTCAGGCAAGGAAATTCACAGGAAATATATTTTTTACATAAAATATCAGATTAGCATAACCTGTTTAGAGTGGAAAATGAATTTCAAATATTTAATCCTTAGGGCTTAGTTTTACCTTATCATTTCATGAGGTGGTTTGCATTCAAATTAGCTGTTTTTTGTTTTTCTGCCGTCCTGGCTCTATGGATCTTAGGGCGACAACATGCAATCATCCAGTATGCGGTCTAGCAGCAGCAGCTTCTTCTTTTTTCTTTTTTTAAAGACATACTTTTGTTCAACTGTGTTTGATGTAAAATCATTAACCACGGTTGCCAGCTGTCAGCAAAATTTCCAGCCCATCCACATCTAAACTACACAAAAGACTTGAAATTGGCCCTAAAAATTCAGGCATTGAATTGATATTCATGCTGACGTTATCTAATCACTCCCCCAGAACAGAATATATCTTACAACAGAAATGGTTCTGTTGATCATAGACACACTGTCTGCGCATACACATTGCCTTTGTTTGCTGAAATTGATCAGAACGATTAAAAAAATCAAAGATCTTGATGTTATTTTTATACTACCCCAATTTGGTGTAAAAACCAACCAAAAAAAAAAATAAAGAAACCCCGGCAACTCGGTCATTAACTGTTCTGCCCACTGCTCCTCCATCCATCCATTTTCTGTACCTTTCAAAGGAACTTTGGGCACGAGGCATGGGACACCCTGGACAGGGTTCCAGTCCACCGCATAGCACAATCACACCCACATTCACACACCCATTTGTACACTATGGACAATTTGGAAATGCCATCAGCCTACAATGCATTTCTTTGGATTAGTGAAGAAACCCTTGAAGCACTGAAAATATTCATAGAGCAAATATGAGGCAGCATGGCTCCTGCTGCAATGGACCTCACTGATTGTTGCTGTTCCCTTTTTTTTACCACTAGGTACAATAATAACCCTGCTGAGCACAATGGTATGATCGCACAACATGTAGAAAGACCATTTCTATTCTTGTTTACATTCCACTTAGGAAGCAGTCCTAATTTATTAATCTTACATGTTCCGTCCTGAAAGTGCTGAACTGCATTCCCTACTTTCCTAAGCCGAGGTCATGGACAGTTCAATTACAGTTACACCCACTGTCGGTGTGCACTTATCTACTGCACAGCTTGTCAAATGTTCTGTTTGATTTGTGAAAACACTGCTTCATTCATTACAGTGCCAGTGCCTGTCTTGTAGAGGAATCCCACCTCAGACCTTCTGTCCTTTGCCTGTGTTTGCGCGTTTGATGTGCAGCTGTGGTGGCGGCGATTAGATAAAGCATATTTGATGGAGGCTCTGATAAAAGTAATCACTTCGTTTGCAGTCTGTCTCTCTCTAGCATGAGACGGCTAGCGTTCCACATGTATCCATGGTAACGAGACGAGCCCCCAATGTGTGCACCCTGCGCACCCATGTGTGACTCCAGGAATCCTGGTTTGTTGTTCACTGTGTGCGAGTTTGCACACTATCTAAAATGGGTCTTAAAAATGTCCTGTGTGATGGAACATCAGCTTTGGTCATTCTGTTTGTGTAATTAACCACAGAATTGTTGACACCCTTAAAGAAAAAATCATAAATGTATAGTACTGTATTGTAATTGTATAGTATTGTATAATAATGTCTTCGAAGGTTTCATTTGAGTATTTACAGCTAATCCCTTACCACAGTTTAAATCTATGAGCGTCAACCAAATCTTTTGTGAGCAGGAAGTGAATCATATTGATCTCTATTGATTTAGCCGTGCCTCATTAAGATGCAAGTGTTAAAGGATGAGCCACAGAGCGTCTTCTCGCTCCTATCATCGGTCTTTCTCATCTGTAACCCCAGAGCATTGTGTGCCATTTTGTTGGCCGCTGACAAGACAAATTCCCACAAGCACCTTAATTACAATTGATCTATGCCATGTCCTTCCATTCACTGCCCAGGTTAATTTATCATTTAGTTCCACTTGGTTATCTCTTATATTTTTAGGGAGTTCCTCATGTTGCACAAAGCACACATCTGGCTAATTTCCCTTTCTCCCTGTCACGTTGTCCAATATTCATGTCCTCAGGCTCAAGTGCAAGTTTTGTATCCTAGAACTTTAAAGTCTTGTCTGAAGTGGAGGACACAACACGATGCTTAGAATTTATCTCCCTTCCATGCACTGCCTGTTCAGATTAGTTTGCCTTCTTATTCTAATGCTTTTAAAGGAAGTAACATGATCAAGAATAGACCGTTTTTCAAATGATCATTGCTGTAATGGATCACAGAAGAGCTGTAGAAGGTACTTTGAAATGCTTGGAATGATCTACCAGCTGACATTTCCCCCCTCCTTTTCTGGCCAATTACATCCTGGCCAATTCCTATCCACTAGCCAGCTCTCCCAGTTCATACAACAGCTATCAGCCAGGGAGGGTAAAAGCTATCACATGCTTCGTCTGAGACGCATGAAGTCAGCCAACATCATGTTCGAACTCCTGCTCATGCTGCCTTACAGGATACCAAGGAAAGACCTATCCACCCTCTTCCACATACATGAGCTCACAAATGCACATGATTGGCTAGTGTCACTCTGACTGATAAGGGAGTGAGTATGTCACCCCTTCCACCAAAAGAGAAAGGCCAATTTTACTCTCTTGCTATGTGCTTAAGACTTTTGCACAGTTGTCTATCATTTTTCCTTCTTTACCATCTTTATGATCTTGGAGTGTTTACCTGGCAAGAGATGGATTACCAATTGGAATGTCATGAGTTTAAACCCCGACACTGCCAAGCTGCCACTGAGGCTCTTTACCCTCAACTGCACAGTTGTATAGATGAGATGTAAGTTGCTCTGGATAAGGGCATCTGCCAAATGCCTTAAATGTAAAGAAGGCTTACCTTTATTTCCTAAATCAATTCACTGTTACTTTTGCCCTGATTAGTATTCTTATTTGACCACATTCTGCTTCATCTACACAGTGCATTGTTGGGATATATTGAAAAGTATCGGTCTCATAAAGGACTGCATAACTTGGGGGGGGGGGGGGGGTTACTGCATCATGCTGTCCCTTGAGAAAGTCTGCTATTAAAAAGCCAGCACCAGATTAAACAAGAGAGAGGGAAGTCCAAAATCTGCCCATGATTAATGGTCTCTTAATGATAGCCTGAAGAGCAAAGGTTTTTTGGGTTTTTTTTGGTCGGAAGTGTAGACATGCAAATTAATCGACAAGAGAGAAAAGAATCAAAAAAAGTGGACCAAAAATAATCAGCATGACCTTTGCAAATTGTCATAATGGCCAGTACTTTGACTGGTCAGTGAGAAGCAGCACATCTCTCGACGTTTCATTGTTTTTAAAAAATTATCATCATTTTTATCACTCTGTCTGTTTCTCGTACCCGCGATCCACTGGCCCAGTGAAACACCGCGTGTGGCGTGACTCATCGTTTTACAAAGAAGTGCTATTTTGATGGGGAAATTATCAGATAAGCATTTTGGTCTCATAATTTTGTTCTTTAAACTCTGATTCTGCCTGTAATATATTTTCATGTTTTCCTATTGTTATTAATTATCTGAATGGAAACAAAACAGGATTGTGGCTGATGCAAATAATTGCTTAGTTTATTTAGCGTTGTTTTGTGTTTTTTTTTTTTTTTTTAATGGGCTTGTTTAGGGGGTTCCTTCTCGTCCCCCTAATTCTCCTTAACTAGCCAGCTCTCCCCTATTATACAATAGCTACCAACCAGGATGGGTTGGGTGTGTGTCCACTTGTTTCCAAGCTAAACACTTCTTTTCATATTTCTCCTCCTGCTGCATCACAAGAAACTCTGGAAAGAATGCTGTCTGCCCTAATCATTTTTTCAGGGTAAAAACTTGGCTCACCTTAATTTCATTAAGTTAATTTAATCTTGTTGTAAATCTGGCCTGTTTGAGAAGGTTGTAAAACTGTATGTGCGATGTGATTTAAAGCCGGCATTACGGTCAGTGCTGCTTTTACCTTCTGACCAATCCGATTTGCAAATTCAACAGCGCTCTGCTTTAAGGCTTATTATCGTAACTGTGAACTAATTGATTGCAGATGTTTCTGTTTTTCTAGCGAAGTCCATCAGACTGCACAGTTCTTAACCACGTTCTCCCACACTGCATGAAAGCCACCATCCCGAACCGAGGTCACGTCTCCACAGTCTGCCACTTCTCCATCCCCCCTTGTGTGTTACAGCTGAGCCGCCATTCTGCTATTTTGTCCCACTGTTTAGTTTGACCCACCTAGGTGGCTGCTGTCGAAGAGCCTGACAGCTGGGGAGGGAGATTGAGATGCTCCTGTGGTCCTGTTTGTGCTGCACCTCCATTTTTTTCCCCTGCTAAATAGGCTTACTGGGGGAAAAGCAAACAGTCTTGTCAAGCAGTGAAAAGGGGGATATTTTTGGCACACAAAACTTGACTAATACTGAATGGTATGAGGGTTTACTCGATCTCCAAAATATTCAAACAGAGATGAATAATGCATCTTCTCAGTTTCTGATTGGCTGTCTTTTTAAGAGATTATGGCCATATTTCAGTTTGCATTGTACAGTAATACCCCGTATTTTAAGAGTCCACCAAAACTCTTTTGTGTCTCTCTTGAAGACTTTCCCTGTGCCGGAAAGCTAACAGAAATTTTAACTAGAGAAAATTGTCAACAATTACACACTGTTTTTGTTCAGGAATGAACACGAGCTGACACGAAGGCTACAGTAACTCAAATTTACAACTGTGGTAAAGTACAGAAAAGCATCCAAGATGACATTAACACGAATCTGAGGCTACAATGAACTGAGGTTTACAAAACACTGGACCGGTGAGGATTGGTTTTTAGTTTTTGACACTATTCTGTGTAAACAGTAAGCAGTTGCAGGGGGAAAAAATCCCTGGAGTTTTTGAAATACTCGAATCTGACCATCTGGCACTGACAACCATGTGATGGTCAAAGTCACTTCGATCACTCCCACACCCCCCCCCCCCCCCCCCCCCCCTCCACCCCCCCCCCCCCCCCCCCCCCGATTTGATGTGAAGATTATCAGAAGCTCTTGACCTGTTTAGGTTATTTTATGCAATGCACGTCAGTACATTAATAATTCCATGAATGAGCATAAAAAAAAATGGCCGATGAGTATCAGAGGCATGTGTTTGTGTGTATTCATAAATCCAGTGACTGTAAGTGAGGTACACGTTGGAATAATTCCAGCATAGTTGACAAAGTTCTTTGGGAAACTTTTGATGTGAACACTTTGTACAGTCCTGTAGCTTTCTCTCTTCCCTCTTTCAGAGTTGTAGAACATCGATTGCTCTGTAGTCAGGGTCTTGCATTTGACTCAGTATTGCTCTGCCTATAGAGCACCGAATCACTCTGCCAATACACTCACAAAGGCCGTTTGCTGATATTTTTGTATGTGCCTGAAGGCCTTTCTGGGATTGTGGATAGAAAATCTGTGAGAAGTAAAGGTACGAGGAAAGTAGAGGTTCTCCTGATTTTTCAAATGGATCGCACCGATATTTGCTATCATGGAACTCTTAATTATGGCCAGTTTTGTGGCTGTTCCTGTCACTATCCTGACACTGCTACTGAAATGATACCAACCCGAACAAACTGTAGAAGCCAAAGGTTTTAATATTCCAGTGTTTTGTCCCTCATATCCAAGAAGACCTCAAAGCATCGAACAGCCACAGTGCAATTAGCTTTAACCTCTCATCTCCCTTTGAATCCCATTCCTTTCGTATTGAATGAGCGCAATGATGGGCCTCGATCATCGATAGGCATCGATAGGCATCGATCACCCGCTTATTAAACCCGTGTGCCTTGTGCTTTCCAGACATCTCAGTAGGTCCACATCAGACCAAGGCTTCACTCAATACAATAAACATACACTTCACTCAATGGCATAAACACCCATCTACTCAACCGTCTCCGTGTGCTCAACAAACCTAATACGGCAGTTTAAAAGAAAACATCTCTTTGCTGGAGAAATTCCAGCTTCATGCACAAAAAAGGAAAAAAAAAAACCACTATAAATTGTCTCCAGATCAGTACAGACACAAAGATTATTGATGCAGTTATAGCATAATGATGAGATTTTCTTTTTTCTTGATCTTGTGAACATCCAGTCGACATGATGTTTTTGCTGGTGCACATTATCAGTATGTCATGCTTGGCGAGGCTCAGACAGAAAACGACATCTATTTTTCAAAACAGTAATTATGGCACAGCAATATGCCTCCGTTGTTGTCCTGATGGCGGTGTGACAGTTCATTTCTCTGTGCATGTTGCAGTCTATGAGCTGGATGTGGACATAATCAATGGGCTGTGATCCCAAGCAAATGGTGAAAGAATCAGATTTGCCTTTTGCTTTTGTGTTCTCTCAGCAGCATGCAAAAATATATAGCAGCCAAGAACTACTCTACTGTAAGATGGGCAGTGAGGCTATGGTTCATTTCGAATCACTGTGGTAAATTTGGCCTCAGGGTAGGAATTACGAAGTCAACTTGCATCACCGTTCTTTTGCAGTGGCTCTCATGTAGATACCACTGTATGCCAGTTTTCAAGGGCTGAATGATTAAATGATACGATTTACATAGGCTCTCAAGATAGCTTTTTTTAATAGGAGTGCACTATTAAAAGAAGCAAAGTTAAAGAGTGTGTTGACACTAGGGGTTGCAAATATAATAGATGAAGCTGCTGTTTGGAGCTGTCAACTAATCATGGTGGCGGAAGAGCAGAAAGACAGATGCTCAAGAAAACAGGTTAAAAAGTAGCCTTCAGATGATATCAGTCAGTGAGCGGTAACGAGGGCTCTGTTGATGGACATGAGCTTCCATGCTGCACACTCTGACTTCCAGACTCAACAGTTTCAGCTGAGCCTCTACATAGTGTTTTTAAAGATTTGCTACACGCTTTAATAGTATAGCATGGTGCAGTTATTCATTTGCACATGTATTACGCCGATTCATTTATTTTCAGTGTAGCCAAAAAAGCATTGAAGATGAAAATGGCATTTGTAGCCTGTCTATGGCTGTTAATTAAATTGCAGTTTTAACAAATAACAAAGTTTTTGGAATATAGATTGGTGGTATTTCACATCTGGACAAAGTAGGTTGTTTAAAACTATGCAGGGGACGAAATAACTGAAATGCCACATCAAAAAGGACCTTGACTTTAAAGGAGCTACAAACCCAGTTACACACGTGCGTTATATAGATATAATGATGATTGCAATGTAGCCACAAGTAGCATGTATCGATTAAACAGGAGGTCAACATGAGCGAGTCCCAGTGATGCCCAACAGTGGAATTTCCAGGTGTATTAGTTACAAAAAGCGGAATGTCTTTGAATGGGGATATAGAAGGAAAACGGTTTAAAAATTCATGGCAGTGTACGTCAAGCATGGACAAACGGCATCAGCAAAGAGAAATTGTGGTCACAGGTGGAAACTCTCCAGCACTACACCCTCTAAAATAACTACAGAACTTAACGAACATTACATATGAACCAATTTCAAAATAAACTGTACATCGTGAGCTTCACAAAACTGGAGTTCATGGCAGGCCTGCCAATCAGAAATATTTCAGATCAAAGGCCAAAAATGTATAACTTGGTGTGAGGACCACAAAATCAGAAAGAAAAAAAGGTCAACGTTCACCATATTGGACAGATTTATGTTTGAGGAAGCCAGTGGATGCTTTCAACCCACGATGCCAACTGTTAAGTATTATTAGATCCAATGTTTGCTTTGCTTGGTCATGTAAGAGCCAATAAATATGAGGTGGTTTTATACTGTAGGAGCTCTTTTTCCTCATATTCCAGGAAGATAATACTTCCATACTTACTGCGAATTGTATTCAAGCATGGTTTGTTGAACACCAAATTGAAGTGTCATCCATGGCTTCCTCAATCACCATTGTGATTGTGAGGTAGAACTCCACATCCTAGACCAAAAAAATCGTTAAATTTCTTGCCCAATTTTACGGAGTTAAATTACTCACCTAATACTATTTTAGTGCAAATTCAGGAGGAATACGCTGAATTACTCCAAAGCCCATGAAGGCTTCATAAAGGTGAAGGCAAATGAAATACTGGTCACAAGTGATTATATGTTCAGTATGCTGCAATGCTGCCATGTTCAAAATCAGTACCATGGCAGATGGAAGGTGTTACATGTGAGTGGTAGAAGGAATCGCACTTGTGCCACTTAATCTCCAGATTATATTCCCTTCCTCCCACTTTTATCCTGGGTCCCGCACCCATTTGCATATGTTGTCACGCAAATGACTGATATGACCAAAATCCTGAAGACTCTCTGGTAATAATTCCATTACTTCACCACCCCATGTAAAACTAATCCAATCCGAATGGCTTTTGAATTTCTAATGGTTTGTCTCCATTCCTCCTGTCTGACAGCCACTATACAAACGTGTGGCTACATTTAGACGGACTCCTGCTGACAGACTCTGATATCTCCGCTCACTCAATTTATACAGGTTTCATTCTGCTGCCTTGTAACGGCCTACTGGAAAGGTCCAGTCGGTCTCTAATTACATAGCAGCGAGAGAGCAGCTCTCGATAAGCATCTCTCTTACTGTGCGAGCACTGACCTGCTAATCTAACCCATTTTGAGACGTACAGTAGAGGTTGGCAGCCTCTGGCAGCTTGTGATTTCCTTGTGACCTACAAGAAATGATGGGCAGCAACGTGCGATTCAACAAATGCAAAAAATAATAATAAAATTGAGTAAACTTGGCAGGTTTTTCCTGATGGATTGATTTATCAGTGCTCGCCAGAAATGAACAATGGTTCATTCTTTAATGGTTTTCGACTTGTATCTATCTAATAACATGATTTTTAGTTGTTTTCCCATCTTCAGCTTGTCTTTACACCCTCACTTTTAGGGGGGGGGGCATTCTTCACGGGTTCTTTAAGGTTTCAGTGGATAATTAAGTAAGGAATAATGCACGACAGACTATGCTGTTGTACGAAAATGATGCAATCTGGGGTGGTATGATGCCTCTCATTTCACCAGAAAAAGGTATGATGCCACTCATTTCACCCAGTAACCATGACTGAGAGCACTTACAACCGCGACTCCTTCCTTAATGTTAAATAAATGTCTTGTAAGAAAGAAAAGTCATCACATCGACGATTATAAGAACGACTTTGCTAAACACATTTTTCTGCCTATTATTAGACTCATTTGGCGCATCTGCTGTATAAGTCCTTGTGTATGTTACAATAGAAACAGTAACATGTTAGAATGTATTAATATTAACCTATCACTCATATTACAGCCGATACTACCATTCAACCACGTTTTGGTATAAGTGTATGTGTTACCTTCCAAATGAGGGATTTGGAACGCTTTCTGATGGGTAAACACACTGTTGCAAGATTCTACATAGAACCTAGAGAATACCACAGGTCCTTTTGAGATTCTTAATCTTTTGTATATATTGCGACAGTTATTCATGTCCATAGCTTTGATGTAATTAATCTTCATTAATCTGGATGTCAGTCTTGCTTTATGGATTTGCCTAGCATGGCTTGGTCTGATTAATACCTTGATTATCCCAGCTTGTGTAATATTGACAATAATGCAGTCAAGCATCAAGATAACGTAAAACTTTAGCCGCACCAGCTTGAGAATAATTAGCATTCCTTCGCTTTTGATTGTTCTGAATCGGCTGGAATCTTTAATCAAGCCTCATTACATCCTGTTCAGAGCAAACACACACATAGATGAGACGTAATCGCTTCAGACAGGCTTAATACTGCATATGGATGGGATGGATGCAGTGTTTTACACTGAAATCCCATTTTTGTAATAGGAATATATAGGTTTTTTTTTCTAAAAATGTGAAAGACAGCCAAGCAAAACCCTCAACAAATAAATTCAAGTCATAACCCCGGTTGCATATTTATAAACCTGTGAATGAGCTCCTCATTTGCATTTCTCTTTTTCTGAATTTCCAAACCTAGGGGGTTAAACATTTTTGCATTTTGTTCCCCAGATTGCAAGCTGTTGCAGTCATTCGAATTCCTCAGCATTGTGAGATGATGCTCAGTCGTTCAGAACAAACACCGGATCACAATCAATAAACATCACTCTTGCCTTTATCATTAATTCTCACCTTCCAGATGACCCCGATGCCAAGTGAGAAATGCACTACTTAGTGTGCATTATTGATGTCACTGCATAATTACAACACCAATGAGTTGATCAATTAACGTTACTTTAGGGAAGATAAAGCCTTGGGCTCATGCTTGGATCTATGCTTTGAGTAGCCTTACAATGTGTTGAAATAAATAACTGTGCATATAAGTGTCAGTCAGGCCTCCTGGTTGCCTTGGCAATATCCTTCTCCAGACGTAGTTCTTAGACAGAGACACAGGCTTAAATGTGTTTCTAGCTGCAAGACTACTGTAGAAATCAGACTGAGCATGTCTGTAAACGTGTTTTTTTTTTCTCTCTCTGTCTTTGCATCAGAAACAGTGACATGTGCTTCTGATGAATGGACTGATGAATGATCTGTTCTGTAATTCCCTATTTTGCTCTCCCAGTCTTTGCAAGAGAAATGTGTCTGTACATCATAGGACACACTGTCTGCACTTACGTTTTGTCTTTGTTTGCTGAAATGTATTAGATTTAATTCGTATAATTTGCTCAAAAAAAAAAAAAAAGTATTATTAAACTTGCTCAGTTTTGGGGGTAAAAACTGCGACCCTGGCAATACTGTCATTAATCATGTCCAATGCTTGTACTGTAGCACGTGCATGGGGTAGCATGACTCCTGCCCCAGTGAGCCTTTATTAGCAGTTCTTGCACTTTCCTTTTTTTTTTTTTAACAACAGGTGCAACATCCAGAAATGTGAGTGAATCTGTATAACATCATGACTTGTATCTGTCATATTGTTTGCACACTCAAAGGACTAATTAGTATTTCAGCTGAATTTACAATATATTGAATTGTGAATGAGGACTTTATAAGGATTAACATTTGCTGAGCAGATCCTCATGTCACTGCTGGTTTGTTTATTAGGGTTCAAAATTCAGTAAAGCAGCTATGTGTGCAGACATTGCACTACACAAAATTGAATTGAGTCTGAACTGGTATTTGGAAAACAGCTTGTTATTATAGAATGGCTGCAGAAGGCGTTTTTAGCTTTGCTTGTTAATTGGAGGCAAGTTTATTGTTCCGTGTTTTGGTGTATAAATGTTTTTTGTTTGTTTGTTTGTTTTTAAAGTAATAATGTTGGTGGTTTTGCGATTATATTAACCGTGCGTGCCAGGACAGATGGTATGTGGATTGGAGCGTTCGCAATGTTTTTTTATTATTATTTATTTATTTTTTTATAAGCAGGTAAACAAAGAAACCTAATTAAAAGCTCGGCTACACACAAAGAATGAATTTTTATGAGAAATGTAGACGTTTTGTTTTGCAATAACTTGCCCAAAAGCAATATTTATTTTTTTTAAATAAAGTAAAAACCACTCCAAATGACGCTCATTTGAGAAATTGTTTGTTTAGACAACTCACCAGGATTGAATTTCTAGGCTTGGAACAAACAAGACTTCCAGCCAGGATTTGTAGCACTATCGGAGAATCTTAATTTAGTCCTGCCTGGGTCATTATCAGAATCGTATTTGGTGTGATTAAAGAATGGGCTTAGATCAAATGGACTGGCCAATGATTTATATATTTTATTTTTTTAAAGAGAACGCTATTTGTTCAGCATCCCTGCCAGACTCGCTCTCAATGATCAATCAGATTCTATAAGGAGTGCAACACACAGATCATACGCCAGCATGTGTCCTTAAGGCTGCTGGGTTTTGACTGATCACATCATTTCTGTTCTTTGGTTAGAGAAGTCTGTTGTCGAGCCTTGGGCTGTGGAGTTCAAACATACATAATTTCTGTATTCTTTTTTCTGAAACATTCTCGTCCTTCCTCTGCAGACTCCTGGAATTCTTTGGGAGCCGATAGGATGAAATATAATAGAGGTTGGTGGAGGTGGATGTAGAGCGTTTTTCTGCCGGGCAGCAGTGTGTCTGAGATGGCGCTCTACAATGAGCCTATACAGTCTTCTCCAGAATTTTAGGCATGCGTGGCAAAGATGGGTTAAAAAAAAGATTATGGTTTCTGGTTAATTATCTTGAATCAACATCTTTTAGTGCCTTTCGAAGTGAATTGCTTTTATCAGAAATTCTTATGAAGGAAATGGAACTGAAGCATGTTCCCATTTATATTTGATATTTTTAAATTCACCTGAGTATTTAGGAACGCTAAAGTGGTCATCCATAACTTTCTGTTTCACCGAGGGATAAATAAGAAGTGACACAGATGCCAAATTCCCTTTAATCAGGACGAGGAAGATTACAGAAGACAGAAGTGTGTCTGTCATAAATCAGGTATTGGCTATAATAATGTTTTTGCCACTGTTAGTGCATTAGGAGTGAAATTTAAGGCCCCCAGCAATGGAAAGAAGCTGTCTGGATGAGGACACGTGTATTTTGGCCCCCAGTATTTTAGTGAGGGGGCACTCTGGATAGAAGTTCTCCAAAGATCACAGTTGGAGATTCAGCAAGTTTCCAAATCTATATTTAGACACAACCTGAATGTCAACAAGCTAGTTCTAAGCCATTTCAGAAGAAATCCTTATATTTCATCTAACCACAAAAACAAGCACCTGGAGTTCACTTGATGCTACTGACTGGAATCAGGTTCTAAGACAAAAATAAAGCTTTTTGCCAACAACCATGCATGGTTGGCATAAACAGATGGAAGGTTATACAGAAAAGAACCAAATCCTTTAATTATGACTGCAGATCTGTGACCTTGTAAGTATATGGCGTCATGGACTCCATGAAGTACCAGGAGATTTTTTTTTTAATCTGAAAATCTGGCTGCCTCTGCCAAGAAGTGGGTCATGGTTGGAGCTTCCAGCAAGACCAAAGACATTGACCATGCGTCAATGTCCATAAAAATCAAGCTTTCGACATACAGTGGTGTGAAAAAGTGTTTGCCCCCTTCCTCATTTCCTGTTCCTTTGCATGTTTGTCACACTTAAGTGTTTCGGAACATCAAACCAATTTAAACAATACTCAAGGACAACACAAGTAAACACAAAATGCAAT
>JAFFST010054064.1:138849-149133 GCA_022414735.1 Noturus placidus
ATATATATATATATATATATAGTGTAATAGATGGTGTTAGCCCCTATGTTCTTACTCCAGACACATTTCCAGCAGTACCAGAAATTGCGCCAGGCAGCACCAGTGAACTTCTAATGTGAGATGGACACTGAATGGGGCACTAATGAACCACAGAAAAGGGATTAGTCATGGGTATTTAGTCACAGAGTGCAAAATCGCTATATTTTGTGGCACATGTTCTCTTGTAATTATGATTTTCTTTACCACCATCTCACCATATCAAAGAATTATAGGTATAATATATTTTTATAATTAATAAACTGTTTGATTTAGTGCACATTATGTTCATGCAATACTGCACTCTTTCATGTGAATGGTAATCGTTACTTCCGTTAGTCTGGCTGTTAATTCTAACAAGAATTTCTGAAATCCTTCAAAGAGTTCAAAGTGAATAAATGGAGATTCATGCCAAAGGCTATGTAACTTTGTAGCTTTTTTCCTCCTAACTTCTGTGGTCAAAGTCACATGCCATTCTGTTAAGTTTTGCATTTGCGTTCCCTACAAATGTTACCTAAATAATACTCTGAGTCATTCATTCACCTTTGAACCTTGAGGAGCAACATATCCTGATAGTTTAGCAGGCTTTCTTGAACAGGCTTATTTTTCTAACAAACAGTGGATAGAAAATGTCTACACACCATATGTTCCGTGACGCATGGTGGTGGCAGCGTCATGCTTTGAGGCTGCTTCTTTTCAGCGAAGGGGATAATGACTGGCTCCCAATATCAATATATTTTTGTTGACCGAAGTCAGAATGCTGAAGATAAAGAGGAATTACGCCTTTCAACAGGAAAACGACAAGGCATACATCAAAGACGACCAAGGAATGGCTTCAGAAAGGGAAGATCAAAGTCTTGGAATGGCCATTGAGGAACCAAATCTAAATTTTATTGAAAACCCATGGAATGGCCTAAAGATGATGGCAATCTGATGGAGCTTGAAGTTGTTGTTGTTTTTTTGCAAGGGAGAGGTGGATAAAATCTAGTCCTGGACTTAAGTCCCAGACTGAGATAAAGTCCAGGTGTGCCAAGTTGATCTAGTATATACATATTCTCAAAGGCTCACAGAAGTATTAAATGCCAAGCATGCTTACAACACCACAGCATGGAAGATATTCCTATAACAAGGCCTGTCGTATATTATTCGTTACATGCTGGGTGCACATTCTTCAAGACTCCGATCTTACATTTTTGCAGCCTACATTTAGAAAAGGTACTAAATGTCTGAGACAACACAAAGCTAAATTATTGTGACGCCACATCAACACAGAGAATCTTATCAGTATTTCTATAGAAAGATGCAATTACCTGGCATTACCGTCCAACAATCTGGCATTATCCTTCAACAGTGTTGAACGGTGTTGCAATTCTAATTGTTGGTGTCTATTTTGTCATTGAATCTGGCTTCTGTTGTTGTCCAGCTCTGAAAGGCCAGGGGTGTAATTGGCTCGCGGTGTGCACTCTCTGCTTTAAGCATGCCTAGGGGCTCCACAGAAGAAAGGAAAAAAACTTTACAGTTAATGTTCCTGCATAATGAAGTGTTGGCTAACAAGCTATCATTAGCTGGAATTGTCTTTGAGCCATAATGGTAATGAATTTTCAGAATAGGACCACTGACAGACATTTAATTAACCCCAAAACCTAAAATCGTACAATAAGCCTCAGGAGTTACAAATGGGTCATTTAACCACCGAATGTTTGTGCAAGTGGTTATTGCTGTATATGAGTGGCTTGACACGTAGTCCATGCATCACCTGCCTATCAAGGGCAAATGGGTGGACATCATTCTTACCTTGACTCGCCTGCCTCAGGCACGTGTAGGACTCAAATGCAGTGGGACTCGCCTGTCCACCCGTGTCCAGTATGTCACCTGCATATAATGTGTTGGAAAATATAGGGTTTTTCATGTTTCTGGCACATTCAGCATAGTCAGTGAGAACTCTAGAATAACGCTGATTATAGATAATGATTCATAATGTAGGGAAATTGGTCTGCTCGTCATTACACACACTCAAGCATTTTCGCTTATTCCAAGTAGGGTTTCTTAGCTCGTTGATTCTGCTCTCTCTGTAATCTAGCTTTTGTTTTGCCCTCACTCCTGCAGACCTTGTGGGTTTGATTTAGGCTTAATTAACCTCGTTGTTGTTGTTTTTCTTTTTTTCTGTTGAGGTGTAATATGGTAAAACAACCTGATTACCAAAAAAACACATGCACCATTCTTTGAAAATCCAGCATTTTTCTAGGGAGAATCTACGTAGGTTCTATGAGGATCTGTAGACACAATGATTTCCTTTCAGACATGGTTCTTAGTGGAACTATTTGGAACAGCCTAGAACCTTTAACTCTGAGAATGGACTAATTCATGCTATGAATTTCTATAGAATCTAGCATGTATAACCAAGACACGTGGCGAAGAACTACCTACTTTTACAGAACGAGGCAATTTGCATCACATGCAAGATGTCCATACACAGACCTTTTGCAGCACACCAGATTTTGTCTGCTCTCTTTCAAAACTAAATTCTGCTCACAAAAAGTCCATTACTGGCACGGTGTTCCAAAAAAAAAAAAAAAAAAAGCGTTGAGTTTAAACCTGGTACACACATGTACAAAGAGTCAGTCAGAGTGCAACTTTTTGACCCTGAAGCTCATGGCCAGAAAAGTGTACAAAAGATATCAGACTAATATATTAGAGACCTCCATTTTGTCTTAGTTATAATGTGATTTAATAGTAGCAGACATCCCAGCGTGCTTTTCTGAGCGTCACAGTAGTGTCATTACGCCATCATAGAAAGCCTGTAATTACAGAGAGTATCTCCTGCTGCCATTGTCATGTGATAAGTAGCCGAATGAGTATGCACTTGATTGAACTTTGTCTTTACCTTATTCATTTTATTTAATTTTTTTTAAAACATTTTTCCACTTGTATTGTTAATCACATTGTCATATGGGCTAAAGTTGTTGCTTTTTAAAAAAAAAAAATCTTTAAACACTTTTCTTAATTTGTGTTAAAATCAATAGGAAATTTATGTCAAGGTTAAGTGATATTAGTATTCCCCCCCCCCCTGATCTTTTCTTGGCTCACATGTACATGTTTAAACCCAACATAGTTGTTATACCTTGCTGTGGCATTTTTCTTTCTTGCCATTCGCGTTCTCTTTTCAAATGGTGACATCTGTGATTTGTTTGAAGCAGCAGATCCACATGTGTCTGCTGAGCTGCTCACACAGCCTTCTGTTTTGTGGGTGTACTTACCGTGCTGCTGTTTGGGAAACAGTTGTAAATCTAACAGATGGTGTTCACTTAAAGCATACGCTAATGATTAATTACGAATAATCAGAACGATATATAATAAAGCATAATCATATATTTGTCATATACTCAAGTATTTAACAGCTCTTTTTTTTCCCCCAGTTGCATTTTTTCCTAATTTTCTTTCTCAGTCGTATAGATATTTTGATTTGTGGCAGAAAATATGTTGAATATTATTAATAAAATATGTCTCTATTTTCAACCAGGGAAGGCAATTTACCGAGAGCGCAATACATAGTCTGCCCTTTCCTGATCAGCGAACCACTCGGAGACCTCTGGGTAACTGACCTCCCTGTGAACTCTAGAATCCAACCTGATGTAAAATCTGCCATTTTTAGAATTTCTCCCTCTCTGGTAAATAAAAAAAGAAGCTTTTTTGAAAGCTGCCTCTGTAAGAACATTTAATAACGTAGGTTTTGCGGCACAGACCTTGCACATATATGGATAGAATTCAATTCTATGTCCAAAACCGCACATTGCACACTAGGTAGTGTATTTAAATACTAATGACACCTATATATACAGTGGAGATCAAAATTAGAGAACAACCTACAATTTCCTAAATGTCAAGGACACTGCTTAGTCGAATTTGAAGTTATCCTAAGAGGAGTAGAAGGGTAGTCTTTTAAGCAGATTTCACAAGATAAATGTATTCTGAAGAACAGTATATCATACTTAAATGAGACATTTGAAAAAGGACTCTGATCAAAATTGGAGAACACTTTCATATACCTCGCAGTTGTTGGTGTTAATCTGGCACTTTCCTTAATCTGCCAAACCCTATTTAACTGGCAGCATTCCTATTAGGATAACTTTCCCATTTTCAATGACTTTGCAAGATTGCAAGCGGCTCTAAGGTGACTGAAACCCTGCGACAGTAGGTTGTCCAGATGAAGGGGATGAGCCTTTCAGCCATTGCAAGAGAAGTTGGTTGTTCCAAATCTGTGATTTCTAGAATATCGCAGCTTTACAATGACATTAATTAATTCAAGTCCCTCAAAAAGGTTGGTCGTCCACATAGACAAATGCACGAGGGGAGAGGATAATACAGAGACTCATAATGGGGACTCAGTTCAACACTGCAGCTTGAATTGCTCACCGGTTCAGTGTTGAAGAGAGTAAGGATCTGTCTTGGTATACAGTGTCTCGCCGTATTAAGATAATTCTCTGCAGTGATCAAGCCTCTCATGAGCACAAAGAATCAAAAGGCTAGGCTAATCTTTGCTGATGAGCATGTTGTGTGGACAGAGGAGAGCTGGTCCAAAGTTCACCTTAGTGGTGAGAGCAAGTTTCATTTATTTGGGTCCAATGGGGAACATTATATTCTGTGTCAAACTGGGGAAAGACTGAACCCAAAGTGCGTATAGAAGTCAGTTGAAGGTGGAGGAGTAAGTGTCATGGTTTGGGGGATGTTTTCTGCAGCAGGGGTTGGGCCTCTTATACAGCTACATGGCAATGTGAATGCATTTTCTCAGAACCTCCTTCGGCAACATGCGGTTCCATCCCTGTGAGCATCTCCCAATCAGCCCTCAATTTTCATGCAAGATAGGAAAACAGTTCCTTGAAGCTAATAACATTTGAAATAGTGAAATGGCCAGCCTAGAGTCCTGGTCTAAACCTGATTGGAAAACCCTTGGTGACAAAATTATGGAGAAACCCACTACAGTTACCGAATTGTGGATGAGACTGGAAGAGTGGACCAAGATCACACCAGAGCAGTGTGAGAACTAGTGATGTCCTACGGCTGCAGATGTGCTGAAGTCATTCAAAACAAGGGCATCTACACTTCCTACTCATATTTGACAGCTGTACCCCTCAAAATGTTTTGTTGTAATCTTCTTTCATGCTACAATGGTTACTCTATATTTGATCATTGTGTTTTCCACAAAATACAAAAAAGTTTTATTTTGTAGAACAGTGGTATGCCCACAGCTACTATTCCTTCAAATTTTAAGTGATGAAGATAAAAAATATTTCAGAAAATAAACCCCAAGTGTTTATAAATTGTTCTCTAATATTGATCGCCACTGTCTATATTTCATATGGTAGGATGCAATTTGTTATTGGAGTCTTAAGACACATCACAAGGTTCACTCTTTATACTGTAATTGAGATTGAAATACAAAAATATAGGGAACACTTCCTGTTAGTTGCTACAATGACCTGTGAGTTCTCTAGCTTCTAACTTCTCAACTGAGTTATGATACAGACTCGCAAATAAATGCTTTGCCGGCTCAACAAGGAAAAAAAAAAGCTGAAACTCCATCAATCCTGAAGGGTTTTTTCTTCTTTCCTTTTACAGTGTACTCTCTCATTCCAGTCTGCTTTGCTTACTCTCTCACGCTCCTGATTGGTTGCCAGCTCTTGTCTGTCACTATATACCTGGACTTCTTTCGTGCCTGAAGTGATTATGATGATTGACATACCTGAATGGCTTCTTCTTTTTATTTTCAACATAAATACGGAATCTTACGCACTGTAGCTTTAAACGTTCTCACACCTATGAGACCTCAGACCCATTAGGTCACTGTTACTAATTTGTAGATGCTTTACCCTAGGGACATTCAGCTCTCATATAGGGCTCACCAATGTGTGGGGAAAAATACATGTAGCATAACAGCTAATGAAGATTAATGAATGAATGATTACGAGCTGCTGTTTTTCTATTCTGTTGCATCGCAGTATGTGCAACAGGCGTTATTCGTCAATACTGTGGTCCATAAAAAAAATCTCCACTAGGGAATTAGGACACAACACTTTTCCATTCCTGCAAGAGAAGCCGACCCTCATGCTGCCATTGAACCTTTTCAGAATAACAGAAGTTCAGCTTGATATTTTATTTCTGTGTAACTATTTGTAAAAGACCAGTTGCTAGTAAAATAAATGGATGAATTAATACAGTTTTAATGACTGTAGCATCTGTAATTGGTAAAAGCCTAAGTGGGCTACTAACATTTGTTGTTGTTCTGCAATTATACAGTATAGTAACCTGTATGTGTCCACCCCTGCAGCCAAATGTGTTACTCCAATGTGGCCCACCTGCCAATAAAATTGAATAGCCCTGCTGTACGGACTACTCTCTGCCCTCCCCCTGCAGTTTCGGCTATTATCTAGTGTTCTATCATGTTTTATATTGTGGGTGGACCGGTTTTTTTCTGTTAAAGCCGGATCAATATATCAGTTGGGATGCTTGATAGTTTTGTGCTGTGTAGAGCACATCCTCATACCACACAGTAACACATCAGAATATTTCCTTCAGCATCAAATGGAGTCAATGGGGGCGGCTGTGGCTCAGTTGGTAGAGCGGAGTGTCCACTAATCCACTAACCGTGGGGTTGGCGGTTCAAATCCCGGCCCAGGTGATCCCATGCCGAAGTGTCCTTGGGCAAGACACTGAACCCTAAGTTGCCCCCAATGGCAAGCTAGCACCTTGCATAGCAGCTCTGCTACTATTGGTGTGTGAATGTGCTCTCATTAGTAAGTCGCTTGTAAATGTAAAAATTATATTTCTGTAAAGCTGCTTTGAGACAATGTACCATTGTAAAAAGCGCTATACAGAGTGATAAAAATTAAAAAATTAAAATATATATATATATATATATATATATATATATATATACAGTGGGTTTATAAAGTATTGAGAACCTATTCTTTTTTTTTTCTTAAAAAAAAATAAATTACTGTGTGCCCTAGATTTATCCATAAACAAAACCTGAAATCTCTCATTTAGAGTATTCAAAGCCTTCATTCATTACTGTGTAGAAGCAGCAATTGAGTCATCTTGGGTAAGTCTCTACAAGCTTTGCACACCTGGAGTTGGACAGTTTCTCCCATTCTTCCTGGCAGATCCTCTCAAGCTCAGTCAGATAGGATGAGGAGCACCTGTAAACTGCCATTTCCTATTCTCTCGACAGATGTTCCATGTGGTTCAAATCTGAGATTTGGCTGTGCCACTCAAGAATAATCAGAGAGCCACTCCAGCATTGCCTTGGTTGTTGTCAGTCTGAAGTTGTGTGCATTCTGGGGCAGATTTTCTTCAAGTACTTGGGCGGCTATGGTTCAGGTGGTAGAACGGGTTGTCCACTAATTGTAGGGTTGGCAGTTCAATCCCCTGCCCACATGCCGAAGTGTCTTTGGGCAAGACACTGAACCCCAAGTTGCTCTCGATGGCAAATTAGCACCTTGCATTGCAGCTCTGCTACAATTGGTGTGAGTGTGTGTGTGAATGGGTGACTGAGACACAGTGTAAAGCACTTTGAAACCACAAAGGTTCAAAAAACGCTATAATAGTGCAGACCATTTACCATTATTTCTCTGTTCTTGCCTGTATTCATCCTTCCCACAATTGGGGCCAGTCTCCCGGTACCTACTGCTGATTAGTAACCACCACTGCATAATGCTTCCACCACTATGCTTCATTGTTGCCATGGTATTACCAGTTAATGAGCAGTACCTGATTTATGCCAAACATAACGCTTTAACCATAGCACAGTGAGTTCTATTTTTGTCTCAGACCAGAATTTTTGAATGCGAACATTTCAAAGCTTTAGGAATTAATTTATAGATCTTTTACAAGATCTATGTCTTAACACAATTTGATCGCAGTTGTTTGTGGAGCGTATGTTGGACTTCATGGACTGCTTGTATTTAGGTCTGACTTGCACTGTGAATTGTGGGACTTCATACCCAAGTGTGTGCCTTTCTAAATCATGCGCAATCAACTGCATTTGCCCCAAGTGGACTCCAGACAAGTTCTAGAGACATCTCAAAATATTTCGAGCAAAGAGGATGCACCTGAGCTCAATTTGGAGTGCCTTAGAGAGGGTCTGAATATTCAGCTTATACATATTTATATAACTAATTTGTAGACATTACTAAAAGTGTTTTCACTTTGCTATTATGGATTTTTGTTTATAAGTTGATGGCCAAATCAGTTTAAACTCAATGTAATCCATTTTAAATTCAATATATAAAACAATACTTTCATGATTCTGCTTTGGCTCTTTTTTTTTATACAATGAGATTATGTGTCAAAAGCAAAAACCTGTTACTGGTATTTATATCGCCACATAAGGCATTTTATAGGCATTTTGTGCATAATGCTACCCTGTTAAAATGTCCATTATAAAAGCATCATTCTGCTCATTGTTAAGAATTGTGTCACCTGACGCTCATCTCCAATCTGCCATTGTTCTTTATAGAATAGCTAAAGAAACAGGTTGTTGGCCATGCTTTGCACAGAAATGTCACCACTCGTGAACTTTGCTGCACACAGTGCCTCTGATCCACCTCTCTCTCTCTGACTGTCTGCAGTCTCGGAGTGACATTTGCAAAGTTCCACCACCCAACATCCAGCCATCTATGTCATCTTGCTGTTATTTCAGCACGGATTCAATTACTAATTCTATGAAAGAGTTGTGATGAAAAAGCACATGGTGAACTTGAGGAGACTTACTGTGTGCGTTTGTGTGCATGCTCGGTGAAATGAAGAAAAACAGTGAGAGGATGAAGCATGCAAAAGAGAGCCAAATGAAAGGCAAGGGAATACACTGCCACCTTCAGTTTTCTGATGCTACTGTATTAGTAAGGAATAAAACACTTCAGGGTGTGCTGTTGAAGGAAAATAATCAACCACACTCTATGATGCGATGCGCCCGACACGAAGCGGAGTTACTGTTACCACCCTGAAGTTGATTCTTTTCCAATAACGGCACATTCAGAATGCTTTATTCCTCTAATATCGCACTAATTTGCCAACACTTATAATTGCATTTAATATTATGAAACATCCATGAAACAATTGATCACTTGCGTTTTATAATAGCTATAAACAGTCGTTCCCTCACCAGCCTCGCTTTTGTTCTCTCTGGAAGTTACAGACGAATAAAATACTCCTTGTGATGTTCGCATGAAATTGCGAAGCACTCCTCCACTCCTGAAGACCTTCCCTTGTCGTGAAAATGAACAGCTTCAGCTCTGACCGTTCCAGAGCGTCTACACTGACGAGTCCTTCCACAAGTGCTAAATAAACATCTCATAGAAACCTTCAGCAGATCAACAGTTACACACGTTTGCGAATCGTCCGCCGTACAAGTTCCGTGGGTAACTGTTCAACCTTAACCTGAAAATCCTGGGCGAATGCGCATGAACGATACGACAAAGTTTACAGACTACAGCAGTGACCCGGTAAGGAATTCTGTGAGACTTTAGATTGTACTAGAGTCTGGCTGATTTGAAATGCAAAATCTATACTAATACACTTCGGTTTCATTTCCCCTCCAAAGCCAGGCTCTTGGCCGAAGGTTGGCAGTCTGCGTTATTTTTCTTTCCTGTTTACAGAACCCTGCATTTCATTGCGAGGACAACTCGAGACGTAAAAATTGCTGACCAACTTTTGAACTGAGTGGGGAAAAAAAAACAACACATTTTAATTAAAAGTGTGACGATATGAGCATTCTGATGGAGCTCGAGCTTGGCCAATCACGTCACGCTTCGCCTCACTGGGGTCGCTCATTCATTCTGGGTTGTCGCGTGTAGAAAACAAGCGCTATATAATCAACTCACTGGCTGCTTTTCTTTTTCAAATTTGATGGCACTATTTATTGATTCCCTGAGGCGTACGATGGTGCACGGCTGTATGATACACAATCACACCGTCAGCCTGGCTTTTGATACGTCTGCATTATCTCAATGTTATTAATATTTATGTTTCTTCTATGCCATTCTTCCATCATTATTCACATCCTCATTTCATTAAGCTCTGCTGTTCATTTAAGCTGGCATTTATTCCTGTCTGGAACTCCATTGCTCTGGCTACATCATTTCTTCATATTTTTCCTCAATAAGCACATTAAATGTGGTGTTCTGTGGATTTATTTTTGTACGGTGAGAGAAAAAAGCATGTGTGTGTGTGTATGTAATATATATATATATA
>JAFFST010054064.1:160333-177240 GCA_022414735.1 Noturus placidus
GTTCCTTGCTGGAGCTGCTACCCCCGCGACCCGATTACGGATAAGCGGTTGAGGATGGATGGATGGAAAAGTTTGGCAGTTAAGTGACTCGCAAATCCAGATGTTTGATGCTCTCCGGGCTTCACACTGTACCCATTAATCCAGAACAGCCTGGAAATCACTATTACTTATTAATTTAATTCCCACGCTCTATTATAATAAACAGCTATTAGAAGATAACAGCTTTTAACAAAGCTCACACTCTATCTCTGGTTGTGTGTTTCGGGGGTTTCACCCTTCAGTCTCATTTTTGAGCATGAAATGCATGCTCAATTGGGTTAAGGTCTGGTGATTGACTTGGACAGTGTAAAACCTTCCACTAAAAAATATATATATATATATATATATATATATATATATATATATATATATATATATATACGAAAGACAACCCCAGCAGTTCCCATTGTGATCACACTTGATGCACCATTGGCTTTTGTGCTGCACTACATGGTGAATGGAAGACATTCGTGCTATGGTTGGGAAAATCAAGGAGGCGGTGCACTGATCCAAGACCAGCTTCACAGGATTCTCTTATAATGAACATGATTAGAGATGTGCATGTGTGGGATAGTGGTCTGACATCTGCATAAAAGTAATGTGAAATGTGGTAGTGAGGATGGAGAGAAGGAAGGGACTGTGGTAGGTTTATCTCTCTGCAGAGAAATGGAGAACAGAACATACTGTCAGCCTCAGCCTACCAGTCTTTCATAAAAAAACACACAAGCACAGCACTGGGTCTCTGTCTCCATCTGAAGAAGACATTTATATCATTAGGGCTAATTAGTGTTAAAGACGTGATGGGCTTATAAGGAGACACTTTCGTTTAACACGTGATTATTTTTTGTTTTGGACGAAGCAGCTAATTAAAAAGTTTATTGAAGGGCACGGGCAGAATTAACACTCCTGTTTCCAAGCTATTATTAAAAGTGTCATTCTAACAGTTTGCCTTCCTTTTTTTTTTGCTAATGTAATCAATGTTGTTTTGCTCACTGCAACCCCCACAGACACAAACACAGATTAGGTATGTAACCAAATACTTTATTTAGAACAAACAGATAATGTGCTCTAAACAGATACGAATACATATGACTACTCGTTGTTTTGTTTAAAAACAAAGTTGGGACTAGAGCTGTGCATAAGGAATGGGCTCCCACAGGATGCACGGAAAAGTCATTCATTCATTCATTCATTCTCCCATAGTAACTCAGGCTTCAACACGGTTCGATGTAATGCGATTTCAATTCTTAAGGCAACAATGTGAAATTTCACAATTTCAACGAATCTGCTACGATTCATCACTATTTATAATATATATATATATATATATATATATATATATATATATATATATATATATATATATATATATTCATAATGCAATGATTCAATATTTTACACTGTAGCCGCTACAATTCAATACATTAAAATTTCAATTCACAAGGCAATGGTTCAATATTTGACGATACCGCTGAATCTGCTACGGTGCAAATTATTATTATTATTATTATTATTATTATTATTATTATTATTATTAAGTCAATGATACCACAGAATCTACCATGATAAGATACAATTTTTATTTTTAAGGCAATGATTTGATATTTAACACTACTGAATCTGCAACAAATCGAGATCATTTTGATTCAGAAAGCAGTAAGTCTATATTTCACAATACCACTGAATCTGCTATGATATAATTTCTATTCTCACGGCAAAAAATTCTATTTTTGAAGATGTCACAGAATCTGCTATGATTTCGATTCAATTTAGTACTGTAGCCTCCAAGCGATATGTGACCAGGATCTTGGGTAAGCCTAGCATTTCATTCGTGAATGATGATGACCATTGTGTGTCCCTTGTTTTGATAATGATAATTCATAATCAATCATAATTGATAGTAGTCAGTTTATGATTGTGGCCTTGGTTCATTTCAATTGTTGCCTTTTATATCAATGTATTCACATGGTTTCAATGAGGCTACTAGTTTGTTTATATTTTAGGAAATGGAACCAATTAAATTTGTTTTTATAAACCACTAATTATGAACTGGTGTGATGTAGCTGTTGTTGAGGAACGGTCAGAAGGAGGCCACGTCCACTTTGGGTTTAAATCTGAAAACAGATATGGATAGTATCATTACGTTACACTTGTGTGAGGGGGCATGTCCTCATGAATAACTTGTTAATTGGTGAATAAGAGCAGGCACAGACAGACATATCAGTCCTAACCAAACACGTAGTGCTGTTCTGACCTGGCCCTTGTACAACCAAGTGACGAATGGTGAGTCACGGTGACAGAAAAGTGGTGAATGCTCCATTAAATATCAGTCGAGCGTCCACACTAATAGAGTAACTGTCATATTTCAAAATGTGGTTTCCCTGCAACACTTGTGGCTCCATGACTCATAGAGAATAAAAGCTCTGAGTGCGACGTTAAGTGGAGCTGCACCTGCTTACGAGCTGCCTGAACAACAATAAACGACTCGTATTCGTTTAGATTAGAGGAGATGAATGCAATCACCATGTTGAAGCTGAATTTTGTGATTTATTTATAAAATAAATATTTGGTGTGTACTGGATAGAGCCTGGAAATCGTTTCGCTGTTTGAGCACCCTTTCATCAGCTTCCTTGTGCGATTCGGACTCATGCGAACGCTTACTGCCTGTTCGGTATTTAATCCAAAATGTTTGACTATCACTAAAAATGTTCAGCTTTGTCTGCCAGACTAGCACTGTTGCAACTCAAACACTGAGTTTTTTTTCTGCTAGTGAATAATAAGGGGGAAAATAACAGAAGGTGCCCTTCCTAGTATTCGCAAACGTGTTGCCGAGCTGCCCGAAAAGCATCCCAGAGTGCAGCCAGGAAGAATGAAACAAAAAAAATGACTTCACATGGCGAGCTATTCCAATAGCAATATTGCTATTCGGCTGTTGCGAACACGCGCCGAGGAGGTCAGGAAGGTCATTGTGAAACTGTAGGTAATAAGGAGAGTGGTTATGAGAGTGCAGTCTGAATCTTCATTTCTTATCAGTGCTGAACAGCTGCTGGGGGGAACCAGTTAACATCAGGTGAATAAAGATTCACTTCTAGAGTAGGTTTGAAAAGTCTTCAAGAGTCTACCACCACCATGTTTCACTGCCATCATTGCTCAAAAGCGGCACGAAATAAATTTGAGCTCTTGGTGGAATTGAAATCTCATTATCCTTAACTGTGATCTTTTAACATTGCTAACAGGAGAATTGTATCAGGTGGAGAAAACAAACCCATGTAAACTCTAGCTCAGCACTCACTTAGAGGACTTTCACTTCCTGTGTCCTTTCCCATTCAGTGAATTAGCTCTTTTATTTTATTCTTGTTTGTTTCAGCTGAAAATGCAGAAGTTTTCGGGTGGATTGCTATAGCAAGGGATCAAAATCCTAAATGCTAGGGCTAAACCTTAAATGCTGGCAGCTCTGTTTAAATTGTTTACACTTGATTAGCCTTATGATGTTGTATCATTAGGAAAAATGCAAGTTGATAAAAATCTAGTAACACGTCTTTGTGAAGTCTTCGTAGAAACACCGAAAACCTTTCCATAACCTACCTCAGTCCCATTCGTCAGTGTAGCAATGAACCAATCATTACATCCCTTCCAACCACGCACATGTTCCTAAAATAACACGGCAATCTATGGTATCGGGGCAATTCCCTGACCTTTGACACCAATTTGCATTAGAGCGTTTTCAGAGACCCTTGCTGACCCGATGCCAAATAATCAACGTGAAAGCAAGTGCAGTGCGTGCCATATCTGACGTATGATATGAATGAACTCTGGTGGGAAACCCGGAAAAATCTCCAGTGTCGTATTAACAAGGATAATGTAGCCTATATAAAAGTCCACATGGACACAAATGTATATGCTAGGCGCTCTTTAAAGAGACTTTGCTCTTTAAATCCATGAATGTGACCCTTAAACCATCCACAAATGAGATCCCACGTGCAGACTAGCTGCTTACGGTCTAAAAAAGCTGTAAGACGAGAAATGCAAATGAGGGATTTAGTGAACTTCCGGCACCATGTTTCGGCTATAATTACGCTCCGTTGAGAAAACCGCATGCCGGTAAACACATCCAGGCTGGTGTTGCTCTGCGTGCGTTCCCGCTCCATTGTGTTTGTGAAGTGTGTTTACAGTACACTTGATTATGGCTCCAGCATTTACAGCACCGTTTTAGTTCATCTCAACGAGGAGGTTACTTTGAGAGCGAGAATGATCTGCTACTTCTCTCACGGAATGAGTCGCTCCGTTGTATATATTTCAAGTTCGAGGTTCGAAATGCTTCCATTTTCGAGAATAGATTTGGATTATATTGCACTGAAGGCATGGAAAAAAATTCAGAATTGCTTAGAAAATAAGCTTCCATCAGTCGTTTCATATGGTCAGGTCTTTGCAATTGTATAGTAAGGAATCACTGCATGTCATACGATATATTCTGTACCTATATTCTGTATCAGTATCTGTTCAATGCTCCAACTATCACTATAAACCCAAAGTGGGTGTGGCCTAAACAGGAAAACACGGAAAACTTCCCAGATGGAAGTAGAAACGTCAGCATTGTATGTGAATTGTGGCTCTGATTGCTCCTCAACCTCTTAATTAGAGAGTCTGGTCACTTGTACCTGGCCATGTTCTTTTCTATCAACTTTAATTGGTTCTGTTTCTCAAAACATAAACAAACTATCAGCCTAATTTAAACCAGCGCGACCCTGACCAGGCAGTTACTGAGGAGGAATGAACGTACTGTAATGAACGTGGTCTTTCTTTGTCCCGCAAGCTTCATATATGATTGCATGAAAGTAAAAACCTCCGGCTTGCTCGATTAGATTCCCTCTATAACGTCCTACAAATCCTGGGGTTGGCAAGTAGAAGAGAAACCTGACTGCATGTGTGAGTCATATTAAACAGCTAATGTTGCTAATGCACTGAACCTAGTAGGGGCATGTTAGTATTGTACAAACAAAATCGTGCAAATTGGCCTTCATTCACTGTTACCCAAATGAGTATTTTCAGGTGAAATGCTATATTAACCTTAACTTTGTCTATCTTCCTGGTCTACCTTGTGTGTGTACTATGTAAATGAGGTTGAGTGCACACTTAATTCCTGGTCCTGTGTATCTTTTGGTAGAAGTGTGTGTGTGTGTGTGGGTGTGTGTGTGGAGTGTGATCCATCGTAGACCCGTGCCTGGCTAAAGCTCTCGTAGGATTGACTGAAGCAGAAAACAGATTAGCAAGGGAAGCTCAAGTGAATCCAGTGATCAGTAAAATCCCAGCTGGGGACAGTTCCACGAATATAAAGAGCGTTTGGGAAAAAAAAAAAAATCATCATCATGTATCGCAGTGAGATGAGTGCAATTTTGTAAAGCAGAAAAAGTACTTCTGCAAAAGCTTTCTATGCAGGTGGAATACGTAAACAATTAGCCTAAGTGACAAATTAAATAGCGCAAACTTGAAGTTGAAGCTCAATGTGTTTTACTGTGCGCTCCAGCAAACGTGGAAGCGATGGCACCAAACAAAGTGCGACATAACACTAACAAAGATGGCGGAGATATGGCCACTGGCAGCCTTCCTGGTGTTTAGGCGTCGCGTCATCTCTCGGATACAAAACACAAAGCTAGCGAGAAACAGAATCACGGCGCGATCCCACGCGAACCCGCCCCTTCGTCTCGGCGCACAAGCACCGAAAGCCTCTCTTGGATGACCTTAATCCATGAATTGAATGTAAGGAGCAGAACGTCCGTGTTAAGTACTCAGAGTGTCTTAAAAATATGCCGGCGGAATGATTATAAGCCTTCACAGGATGCGAGTGTGCTTCTTGGCTGAAAATGGAAAGCTCTCCGGCTCGTCTCTTAACATGTAGGTTTTATGTTACCGCTCTCGGTGGGTGTACATCTTATAGTGCGAAATCAAACCTAATCCTGTCACGGCACAGATAGACAACGCGCATGAGAAGTCGTCGGATCTCGAGAAACGTCTTTATATTATTTCTAAACATGCACATACTCAAACTGGTCTGGCTCTTTATATTACAGTTGACATAATCTGTGAGAAGTTTGTGAGACAAGGTCGCTTGTCGTAATGCAAGGCTTTCCCATCTTGAAAACGCTCCTATGGTGGAAGAATATGACGTGTTGACACTAGAGACTCCTTCCATCTCCTTACTGCAAACTACAACATGTTGTTCTTATTTCTAAAACCAATCATTTTAGAAGCTGTTTATTATAATGCTTAGATTATATGTCGCGTGTGTCTCTGTGAGTGAGTTGTTACTATAGAAACGATCATGTATTATGTAGTAATACGTTAATATAAGTAAGGAATGACGCACGACAGACCGCACAGTTACACTGGATTACAACACAGAGTATTATATAACGGGTTATAGCGAAAGTTTAACATTGTGGAGCAAGACTTGGTTTCTGTTCTTACTTACATATCTCGCTTTCTCGCAAAAAAGAACGTCGGGAAAAAGCAAACATAAACGCCACTCTCCTTAACACTTTCCTGTGCTGGGAAACTTTACCGAGTACGATGTCTGTGACAAAAGGCGCCGACACCTCAGACTCCTCCCATAAATGTTACATAAACATCTAAAAAAAATGAAAGTCACCACATCAGTTCTTATACATTTTAGTTTGTTAAACAAAAACACGTTTTAAGAACCCGTAAAATTATTAGTCTTAGATTATTAGTCTTCAATAACAAATTGAAACGATAACGTTAGCGTGAATAACTAGAAACCGTACAGTTATACAAAAATAAAGTTAAAGTTACCCCTTCTGACCAATCAGATCGAGAATTCAACTGGGCTGCGTTCTATTATTGCTCCCTCCAGGATTTCATGATTTTGCGATCGCGGAAATGAACGCAAAATCAAGCAAACTCTGCAATAACCGGAGGAGCTCCCAGTTTTTCAAAATGATTGCAGATTTTACGTAGATCTGGGCCAAGACGCGTCACGTGATGTGCGTTCAGCCAAAAACCCTCTTCGATTCACGTAAATTGAACGTGAGTACAGCTAAAAGGTCTCACTTACCAACAAACATCGCTGTGAAAGACCGCACGAAACAATTTCGTGAAACTGCAATTTTGCCAATTCAAGGAGTTTTCCGCAAACAATGTAAAAAAAAAAACAAAAAAAAAAAAAACAACAAAACAAAAATAATAATTACTATTTCATTAATTAAAGGACAAAAATCTCTGCCAGTTCCATCGCAATTTTGGAAGAAAACACAAAAGCCGGAGAAAAATCAAGCATTTTTGGCTGAACCAATCTCACACACACCACACACACACACACAAAATAAAACCTCTTGTATGCACTGTATTATATTTTATTATTATTATACAATTGCTCTTGATTCTTGTTTTAGAAATTAGAAACATTTTCCTCTAATTTAATAACTACAACTCGGATAAACAGCGTGTCATTTTTTTTCCTCTTTGATTTCCAATGAAGTGATTACACGTGTAAAATAATTCACTCATGTTTACACAGCCTTAATAACCCCTTAACATTTCATTCCATGCTCATCTTTTCAACCCATCTTCAGCTCATCTTTTTTTTTCTTTTTTCCTTATGCTTGTTTACAGCATGCTAGTTCTCATCTGACTCATTACCCTCTCGAGTACTTGGTGAGAGATTCACTGCGCCACCGGGTCTCCGAATGACACGTTAATGGTACACGTTAACACGAGCATTATACTGTTTCCCGACATGACTACTAGTCGATATGACCACTTTATAACATCTTGAAATGGCTTGGAAAGGAACTTCGATTTGAAATATGCAATGCTTAGTGGTTTTAAAAAGGAAGACACGAAACGATTCTGTCCCCCTTAATGAAAAATAAAGATCCACTGTAGCCTGACGTAACCCGAGAAACCGGGACGAGCTGTGATGTGATAACAACAAAGAGCCTGTTGTGAATCTTTCGCGCCGTCCGTCATCGGCTGAATGGGTCGTTCTGCCAAGAAACGGACACAAACGTGTCACAGAAGGCATGCGAACGGCGATAATAAGAGCATACTCTGTGAATGGCTACCACAGATGGTTGATATGCTCACACAGAACAGAGAGAGGAAAGGCAGACAATGAATGTTTGGTGGTCTGTTTCCAGGGAAGACCTGGCATTCTGCTGTACACGGTGTATTCTCAGCCATGCAGAAATGCACGAGTACACGTAGTTGGTTTTTTTTTTTTTTTTTTTTTTTCTTTTCCTTTCTTTTTCTCAAAAGGCCCGGCAGAGTCGCAGCACCAATGACGGAAAGAGAATGCGGTCTGTTCCTTTCATCATCAGCTGACAGCTTGCAGATGGATGCTTAATAGGATTCCACAGAAGGCTGTGACTTGCTTTCAGGAAATCCCATACCCCTCATCCTCTCCCCCGCTCACTGTATCTGGGAGCACCTTCGGTTTGTGTGGCCTAATTTCATTGTGAAATGTTGCAGCAGTAGCAAGTTACGCGTATTATTAACGCAGACTATGGCTACGTGTACACTGAGCACAGTGTCATTTCAAAGAATAGATGGCGTTATTTTAGTCTTTCTTCCTCCTGACGCACAGCAAATAAACATAGGCGAGTTTTCCCGTGTATGTACATCCGCTAAACAAATCTAGCGTCGCGCCTCCAATCTCATACTTACTTACTAGACAACACTGTTACTGAACTCTAACCAGGTTTTCTAGTGTGTGAATTTTAAAACCCTCTCATGTCGCCTTCAAACCTACTTGAAGGATTGGTACAAACTCAATGTAAGGTTAGAGTTTTTTGATTGTGAGATGCAGCTCATGACAGCAGTCACGATGATGGGGGAAGGTTTTAATGAGAGACGGAGCGCACCAGTGCGTTTAACGTCGCCGTGCGTAAAATTGAGAAACGTTTTACAATTCGACCCGGAAACCTGATGGACAGGGATGTTATGGCACTGACATGCCATCTAGTGTGTACCGTATCCTCTGCATGTACACAAGTTAAGCAGCGAGTGTGTAAATGATCATACTTGCGTTACCACTGCTTCTGTAATGCATTACCGGCATATTTTGTTTATTATTTTTTTGCATATTCCTGTACAAATATGACTTATTTCCTATTATTTCTTAATCATTTCTTTATTTTTTTATTTCTTTATTTACATGCACAGTCTAAGAAGGCTAGGCTTTCATTTCACTGCAAGTTGTATACTGTCTATAAATGGGTATGCATGTGACAAAGGAAACCATGATCATGTAGTCACTACAGAGGTCTTCAACAGGGGGTCCGCGACCTCTAGGGGGTCCGCGGAGGTACTGCATGGGGGTCGCGAAAGTTTTGGTACCAGTTTGATATAACACAATTTCATACCATATATATAATTAGGGGATCCCCGCTCCATCTCGCCATCAGTTTGGGGATCCTTGGCCTGGAAAAGGTTGAGGACCCCTGAAATGCATCCTGTTAGCGTCCTTGGCAAAAAAGAGTCAAGAACCTATTGGCCAACAGACTTGTCCTGGCACAGCATGTAAAAGATATGTTCAACCATGACACAACTGTTACTTATAGCATCAGCATATCTGCGTGTTCCTGATTCTAATCCGCCAAGTTGTAAAACCATTTTACCTTCAACCTGATCACAAGGGCGTCATTCATCATTCATCGTACCACAGTGAATCTCATTAAGTCTAAACAGGGTCCCCAACCCTGTTCCTGGAGATCTACCTTCCTGAAGGCTTTAATTCAATTCAATTTGATTTGTATAGCGCTTTTTATAATGGACATTGTCTCAAAGCAGCTTTACAGAAGCATATGAACACAGGATAGAGATTTTAAGTGTGTGTGGATTTATCCCTATTGAGCGAGCCGGTGGGTAACATCTGGGTAACAACGGATAGTGTGAAAGTAAAGGGAAGTTCATTCTGGTTCTGATATTAAGTCTGTTTGTTGAACTAGTCCACTGTACACTAAAGGAGACCCGAGTGCAAAACTGTATGTGGTTATTGCAGTCCTAAGGCCATCACAGCAACCGTGGTCCCAGCAACCACATCGAGAATGTCCGAAACTATTTCATGGTACTTCAAGCAGTACCATCCTAAGTAATCTCCAGGCTGTAGCCTCCAGTTGATGAGAGCTCCATCCAGCGGTATGGCATCCGAAAAGATCAGGCAGGTCCGGAGTGCAGAAAAGGTCAGTATCACTGGCATCTCCATAAAATTGTGTGGCTCGACAGAAGGAGTGAGGGAGGTAAAGAGAGGGAGGAGATTGTTAGGTAAGACTGTGTACTTTGCTTAAAAGAAAGTTTATTCATGGTAAGCTTGAGCAAACAAATATGTTTTCGCCTATACTTAAACACTGAGACTGTGTCTGAGTCCCGAACACTAATTGGAAGGCTGTTCCATAACTGTGGGGCTTTGTAAGAGAAGTAAGTACAATCCGTTGCATCATTCTCCAGAAAGAGGACTGGACAAAATATTGAAAATCTCATACAAATGTCCCCTTTCTTACTACTTTGAATTTTTAATCCATTTAGCATGCTGACAGAGTGCGAGTTTTGTTGATGCATCTTTTCTTCAGGTGGCAGGTTCATTCTTCATGTGTTCTCCACGTCTACACCTTCTGATTTTAAACCGTTGTCTTAAATATCATGACTTTTACATTTGGTCAATTTCATGGCAAAAAGAACAAACATGTACAGGAGAATGACTTTTCAAAGTCTGGCCAAACCGCAAGAAACCAAGGCTTTTTCCTTCTCAAAATCTAAAGAATATTGTAGTGTTAAAAACGTCTGTGGGGTGGGCAGGAAATGACATTGAGTGATTCTTTTAATGCTACATCCATCACTTCACCAGGCACCTGTAGAGCAAAATAACCTTGACTCATAAAAAGCAAGTACTGTGTCAAATTGCTGCTGAATATATCTGGGATATTTTCAGAGTCATGGCTCTGTGGACTGAAACTGGACTGGGGAATTTCTATACATGATGCATGTGTGTGGGGGGGGGGGGGGGGTTGAGAGGGGGAAGGCGTGGCACACCAAAATGATGAAATATAATGGCTCCAGATTGCAAAGGATGTTTTCATTTCCTCTAAAACACTCTTACATCCAAGAGATGCAATCTTAAAATAGTGACCAACCTTTATCAGAATCTTTATACGCAGCCATCTACTTGCTAATAAATGCAAAGGAGCACAACGTCAATAGATGAAAAATCAGCATGGTCTTTTTTAGTGATTCCAATTTCCAGTGAGCCATTTCCAATTATTTCCACCCAGCACCTATTGCCCTCGTCAGTTTGCTTTTAACGTAGCAGCAGGGACGCAGAACCGCAATGTCCCTTTTTACCATGTTTCCAGGTATCCCTTATATCTGTTCTTCCTTCATGTTCCTATGATGCTCATCATCCTTACCAGTGTATTCACTCCGCCCCACTGATTATCCCCATGGCTTGAGTCTTGCTCGCATCGATTGATGGCATCAGAACGCTGTCGGATTACGTCGACTCTCTTTGAGCGCATCACGGAGAAGCACACAAATCATTTCAGCCCTGAGCCCTGTTCCTCTTCACACACCTCCAGCTGCGATGGCTGGGATTTTACTTTACTATCATGCTGACTGCCTTCACAGAGCCACAGCTGCTGCATGGAGCAAGAACCTTGCACAACATGCTACATGTAGCCTGAACAGCTTTATTTCTCCCCTTCACAAACAGTCAGGTTAGCAGGACAAACAAACAGCGTCGTAAGAGCTGCTTTTAAAAAGACTGTGGATTTTACCAAAACATTGGTGCCAACAGGATGATGAAACCATAGTGAGCTTTTCTGGGGTTTCCTTGAAACAAGTTTCCGACGTCTCTCCAGTTTTTCCATGAAGTGAGCATGGAGTGTTAGATGGAGTGTAGGAAACTGGTGGATTTTATTACAGCATAAATTGCGTGTATTCGTATGGATAATTCATAAATTGAATCACTTTAGCTGGCCCACCAGGCAAGTAAAAGCCCTCATTTCCTGCCCAGTCCCATGTTTTAATGTCATCATTCATAACTTTTGAAACGCATACATCTATATTTTTGAAATTGAACGACTTTTTTTAAAAAAAAAAGAGCTGTATGTCTGATATAACCTGATGTTCTGTTCTTGTGCACAATGTTGCGCAATCATGGGGCTGCCCCATTTAACTTCTTAAAGTATTGGTCAAAATAGGAACAAGTGCTAATAGAGGCCCAGTGTGGATGGCATCATGCTGCCCCATGCTCAGGGGAGGAGCAGCTGACAGACCTTGTTTCTCATCCAAAGGCTGGGATAAAGAAGAAAATTATCTCCTGCCACTCCAAAGTCTACAGTCATAAGCCACTGCTGAACCTACTTGTCCAATGGGCAACTATGAAAAAAAAAAAAAAAACACTAATATTCTGGATGCACGGTCTGCTGATTCCAGGCAGAAGCAACCCAATCTATTTTGTAGCTTTTATTTAAAGAAACCCCGTTAAGAAATGGTACAGTCCAAGAATGCAGCTGAATATTTGAAGGTTAAAAGCCTTCACCCGAAGACTCATCAGTGGCTGATTTTAACTTCAAACGTTTTGAAGCTCAGTTCAGAATCTCAAACCTTCATCTCTTTGTTAAGACCAATAGATGATGGTGCTCGGAGACTTGCCTACAAACATTAACTGTAATTATGTGCCATTCTGCCTATACTGCTATATATTACTGTATGGACAGATATAATTATGAGGGAAATAGTGGCACCTCTTTAGAGTTAATGACACCTGCTGCACATTCTCAAAAGCTGTACCATCAATATGAAAATCATTACAGGCTCTGTGCTGCCCTCAACCTCTAAACATGTTGAACAGGGAAGGAGACTAATGGAGGCTGGCATAGTGTGACCGGACCACAAATGGAGCTCTCTATATCTCTTTTTCTCTCTCTCTTTTTCTCTCTCTCTCTCTTTCTCTCTCTCTCCCCCTTCTTTTCTATCTTTGCTGCACCTTTATCTTCACTCTCAATCTAATCGCTCTATATATGTTTTCCTTTTCTCTCCATCTACCTTATTTTCTGTTCAGTCTCAGTAGACTGTGACTCATTTGTCTGTTCCCTCAGGCAACATTTTTACTTTCAGGCTCACGGCTTTTTTCACCTTTATATATAAAAGCAAGTCCACATAATTAATTTTCTCTTCACGCACCATATCTGCCCAGAGCACTTGCCACAAGACTTATAAGTGCAGCTCCTGTTTAGAGTGCATTCAGACTGCAGTAGTAATTCCCTGGACTCCTATCCATCCATCCATCCATCCATCTTCTATACCGCTTATCCTACAGGGTCACGGGGAACTAGAAACCTATCCCAGGGAGCATAGGGCACAAGGCGGGGGACACCCTGGACGTGGTGCCGATCCATCGCAGGACACAATCACACACACCCGTTCATACACTACAGACACTTTTGGACATGCCAATCAGCCTAACGTGCATGTCTTTGGACTGGGGGAGGAAACAAGTGTACCCGGAGGAAACCCCTGAAGCACGGAGAGAACATGCAAACTCTGCACACACAGGGCCGCGGCAGGAATCAAATCCTCAACCCTGGAGGTGTGAAGCAAATGTGCTAACCACTAAGCCATTATTATTATTATTATTATTATTATTATTCCAAGTTTTTAAGTCTTCCTGTCACTGTAGCAGGGAACCACATAATTATTAGATTTTGCACGTAAGAGAATCTGAACCGAATCAACAGGAAGTCAAAAAACACACGCCCAAATATCAGCCATGCAACTTCCCTTTTGGTGCATTTGAAAAGCGTTTAGACTATAGTCTAGAGATTGTGACTTTGAAGCCCAAGGAAACTACAGCCATTCGTGGCCAGCCATAGCATCCGCTGTCTGCCTGATCCATCATAGTGACACTAGCCAATCATGGGCTTTTGTGAGCTCATGAATGCAGAAGAGGGTAGACCGTGGTTCCTTCCAATTGGTAGTTGGGAGAACTGGCTGGTGGATGAGAATTGGCAGATGACCAAATTAGAGAAAAAGCTGTGTGAGAACCTCAGCTTTATAGTAGGTGATAAATTATTAATAAAAGGAAAAAGAACAAACTTAACCTTAAACAGTCCTATCCCTGCTGGCCAATCGGCCAAGATAATCTCAACAGTCCTCGAGGACACAATGAAAAGCTTTGATGTTGTCTTGGCTGGTTTCCGTTGATGTCTTTGCAAATGAAGCTTTGGTTGTTTGGTCTCTATTCTCATTTATTACAGTCTTCTGTACTGTTTATCCTACACAGGGTTGCAGGAAGCCTGGAGTCTGTCCCAGGGAAATCAGTGCAAAAGTCATTTATTTCCAAATGGTTACATTGCGAACCACTTGGTTGAGAACAACTATTAAAAATCCAAGCTCACATTTTAAATCTAGAATGAAATATGGAAAATTCCTATCCCTTCCTTTTCATCAAGGTTTGCTCCATCAGTCTTCAGCACCCATTCACCCTCCACCCTATAGAAGGTCTGTTGTAGCATAACAGCTCTGTGCCTCTCAATGTTTCCTCAATGACCTCAGTGTTTCTTTAATGAGGGTCTTCGTATAGTCCAGGAGGAGTATCCCACACATATACGCACACTAACATGCACTGAAGGTCATGGCGAACATGCTCTCAGGATGCTCAATTAAGGCCCAGGCTCCTCTGCTGCACAGTCTCTACTGACAGCCGGTTTCTCAAGCTAATGACCGCACATTAGCCAGCCCAAATCACTGCTCACTTTCATCCGCTCTAGATCAATTAGCTTTCCTGTTGGGATCTGAGGAATTTTCACTACAGTTTCTCTGGGTAGATAGGAACGGAAATCACTAGCGGAGAGTCAGAAAAGTGTTTTCATCCACAGCCGACCGAATGTCACAGATTTTTTGACGGAAACTGCCTTCAGCTGAGAGATATTCAGAAAAGAAGAATGAAACTAATTTCTTCTGCCTTCTGGAAGTGTAGGAGGAAAGGTCATGTTCAACAGATTTTCTGACGGAAATGAACAGAAAGTTACTCACAAGCCTTTCAGGGTTCTTTTTAATGAGCAACGTATGGTACCAGGCAGAAATTAGGCTTGAAGTGCATTTAAAAAGTGTTTGCAGTAAATCTTTTAATAGGATTTTAAATCCTTATGGCAGATACAGTACGCAGTAAGTCTTGGTAAGGTTTTGCGCTACCAAAACAGGAATTGTACAGGAGCAAAGAAATCTGTTCTTCCTAAAGCCATTTCATCAGTTGTTTTGATGATGATGGTAGAGCGCGTCAACTTCAAAGCAATTTTCTGAGCAATTGTTGAAGAGCTTTAATATAAATCTGTTCATTATTTTTAACACATTTCTGATTCTAACGCCAGTGTATTAGGCTTTGAAATGAAAATTTCTAGGAAAACATATGGTTGAGATTTGATCACTATGTAATGTATTTTATTTGATTTCGATCGTCCTCTTTACATCTTTCAGTGAGGCCTCGTGCCCTGTAATTGGGGGCGGGATCGTCTTTGAACAGACCACTCCCATCAGGATTGAAACGGTTCATCATTAGCTGTGTGTTTTTCAGTGGCCGATGATGATGCCAACGATACCTCAACAAATTAAAATATCAGACATGTTCTTACTTTTGAACATTTCTGCTCTACTTTTTGTCGTGAACCGGCGCCACATTGTCATGAAGAGCGCACGCACGTGTGCTGTAACAATAACACATTTCAATTGAGTTCCATTTCAGTTCAATTTAGTTTTTACATGGACTAATTTTTTTTTTTTTGGTCTGTTAGCTCTGAAAATTATGAGATTAGTTATGAAAGATAGTAAACATTGCTGGGTTTGGTGTGCTACCAAACTTGGCTTGAGCACTTATATTAATCCGATCGCTCAGATGCCGATTAACTTAAAATGCTTGGCGAGTTGGTGCCGATGCAGTTGAACAGTGAGGTGCATGGTGTTTTCGATACATTTCTTCACATTGTTTTTCTTGCCCTCAAAACTCGTGCAGATTAGATTATTCATTCCTCAAAACATGCATCCATCTGCATCCATCCATTGACTTGTTTATGCACATATTAATTTATTCAGTTATTCATTTTTTTATGTATTGTCATTTCACATTCCTACTGCAAAATCCAAACTCCACTCTGACCTCTTATGACTGACATTTCCTTTTTTGTTTCAAATCTGCCATCCACACAATAGCACATGCTCTCTCGCTCACCGATCTCTCTCTCTCTCTCTCTCTCTCTCCCTCTCTCTCCCGCCTACTGTGAGCACACCCTGTTTTACGTCTTGAGGTTACACTTCCAAGGCCCATGTTTACGATAGAAGGAGGACTATCAAAGCAGCAACAAGTGTTAATGAAGTGTAATTGATCTAGGATGAACGTGCAGCTGTCAGAGAGCAGTAGGTTTTTTTTTTTTAATTCTCAGGATAGCAAAATGTTTTTCCTTTGCTCCTGTTGAGATTGAAAGTCTCTATACAGCACTCGTTGTACTGTTTTGTTCAAAGAAAACATGGCGTTGGGAAAGCGTTTAATAACTTTAGACGTATGAAAATGAATGCCCTGTAACCCTTGTATATTTCATCAGCCAATGTCTGCTTCTCTCACCCCTGCTGAGGCTAATTCATTTATCAAATTTCTCAGAATTCTGTCAGAAAACACAGTTTGCTGAATACTTTAATACAACAGGGTTCACACACTGCCTAAATTGCACAGAAACAAAACTAGAACGCGAGTCAGATATAGATATATATATATATATATATATATATATATATATATATATATATATATATATATATGTATGTGTGTGTATGTGTATATATATATATATATGTATGTATATGTA
>JAFFST010054064.1:187923-200410 GCA_022414735.1 Noturus placidus
GTGTTGAGTTATTTTGAGGGGACAGTAAATTTACACTGTTACACAAGCTGTACACTCACTACTTTACATTGTAGCAAAGTGCCATTTCTTCAGTGTTGTACATGAAAAGATATCATCAAATATTTACAAAAATGTGAGGGGTGCACTCACTTTTGTGAGATACTGTACATGTATGTTTAAACATGTTGATTTCTCTGGCTTCTCTTTTTGGCTTATTGAAAACATCTGACCGTGAAACTCAAGGAACTATGGGGTAAAAAAAAAAAAAAAACTGGAAGCTTGGAAATCAAGTGCCATCTGCAAGACACAAAGACGAACTAACTTGACGGAGACATGCACTTCATTCTGTGTCTGACACATCTGTCCCTACACGAGGATCATTTCTCTTTAGTTCAGCACATGGTACTCAGTATATGCGCTCAAATGAATGACAGACCCACACACACTGTTGGAAAAACAAACAGGCTACAGGCAAGTGAACTCTATTAAAGACGAGTCTTTCTGTCCTTTGCACACCGCCAACATTTCTCAACTAAAGTCACCCTTGTACGATCCTTTCTCCCTCTGAAAAAGGGCTGATCTTATTACTGTCAAATGGACAGGGGTCACCCGCACACCACGAGTACAGACTCTGAGGAAGACTCAGACAGGAAAGAAAGAGCTTCGCTAAGTGAAGTCGAACATTTTTTTAAGACACACTATCAAGTTGAGATAAAAATGGTAGGCATCTGGTCAGAAAGTATTATATATTTAGTCACTGAAGGTCAAATGGATTTGAATTAGTCTTTAAAGCCATTCTCTTCTGCTAAGTTGCTGTGCGTTGTGGGCACTGTGTAAGGAATAAAACATTTTGGGACATGCTGTAATAGGAAAATAATCAACAGCAGGAATGCATGATTTTGTTACCACCCAGAAGTAGAGTCTTTTCCACTAATAGCTCATCCTGAAGTGTCTGAGTTCTCCGCAACTTCTGAGAACGACACATTGTACATCTTATCAATTTATTTTGTTGAGGAACATCCACAAAACAAGTTAGTTTCTCTAAGCCTTATCAACTTTAAACACTAATCGCAACCAATCAGATTTGAGAAATCGGCAGCGCTGCAGTATAATTAGCTGTAGTTCATCCTCTGACACGAACAGGAAATATTGAATCTTCCTTGAACTTTACTTGAATATTACGCATAAAATGTTCAATTTGGAGCACATCATTTAAGCAGTTCATTAACAAAGCATTACTTCACTAAATGGATACTTAATTGAACCTCCAGGCATCGAATTAATATGCTATTTTTTAATGAATTGATAGTAATTCTCATTATTTGTTTTGCCCGTGGTGCCTTCAGCCTGTTGGTACATATTAAAAATGTGTCACCCAAAAAAAAAAGGAAAGAAAGAAAATGAAAAGGATTCGTCTGACTGACACTCGGTCTTCGGTTTCTCTCACAGGAGTGTTTCCTTTTTAATATATGCAAAGTGTTCAGAGTAGAAACGGCAGGGGCTTGGTTTTTTATTCCACATATGAATAGTGTATAACCAGACATCGGCCATTCATGTAGAACAAAGCAATGTCCTAATCCTCGTTGCAGCCCTGTCAAGGTGAATGAGGGTGTAGGAAGGTGTGGGGGAAAGGGGAGTTTATTAATTATTTATTTATTATTTTGGTCATTCTGTTTACACCCAGTTACTTTATGACAGCAAAATTACAGGCTTGCTGATAAAAACGTTTATTGTGCCATCAGCACAAGTAGCAAACTCTGTCTTAAATGGTTAAATTTCCGTCCTTTTGCTTTTGCTTTGCTTTTTGATTTTGCCTGCATTTGTTTCAATGTTGTCGATTTCTTTTCTTCTTCTCCTGCTTTCTTTTTGTTGTCTTGCATGCTTGCTCTCACACACACACACACACACACACTCTGCGCATAACTGATTTGGGAACGTGATGGACTCCAGCTCCCTCTACCCACGTACAGAAAGGTAAGGTCAGCACCATGTATATTTTCTTTTCCCTTATTTCCATAGCAAACCCTTGGTTTGATCCTTCCGACCTCCCGCTCGACGCTAGAGCCCTCGATGCATTGAACCCACGGTATCCCACCTGACTTCGTTAACAATACTGCTGTGCCTTTCAAATGCAATGTTGTAATACAATTAATAATTAAATTCTTATTTGATTGAATTAGAAATGAGCAGGTGATATTTTATGTATGACTAGCTAGGAATGTGACTAGCTTACAAATCACAAACACACCCGCATCGCATACTCGGTCATTTTATTCACAGGATCAGTAGTGCAGCAGAGCACTTTTTACTGTGCTCCTTGCTCAGTCTTCTGATCCCAAGGCCAGGCCTTGGAGTTCTTTCCCCTTTGTAGAAGTTAAAGTTGTCCTGTTAATGAGCTATATTCCTTAGTCTTGAAGAATAACAGGCATTCGTAACACTATGCACGAACCTTGAATTTGACTTGATTTTGGCTACCGTTATTTCTGAATTTATACACTTTAAGATCAAACTCTGAGTATGCCATCTTAGAAAATATCATCTTGTGTTTGGCTTATTTGAGTAATAGTTTGACATTTAAGCAACGGATCTATCAGTTACACTATTTTAACCACCGAGAATAACTGCCTCAAACTAACTAAAAGAATCTTATTTCTGATAGGCCTGATGGCACAGTGGTGCGAGGGTAGCGTTGTTGCCTTAGAACTCGAGTTACTCTGACTGTTTCTGTGAACGTACTCCCTGTGTCTGAGTGGGCTCCTTTTGGGTTCTCTGGTTTCCTCCCCCTTTGTAAAAAACTTAGGCTAAATTGTCCTACCTGTGTATGTGTATGCATGGTTCCCTGCAATAGACTGGTGTCCCATTCTGCCTTGTACCCATTGTTCCTGACGTAGGCTTCGGATCCACCATGACCCTGACCAGGGTAAAGTGGTTACTGAAGATAAATGAATGCAAATATATCCAGTAGGTAGATGTTCCCCTGGGTTGGATGTTTTAATTGAGCTTTTCTTAGAGGTGTCAGAAATTTTAGTTCGATTTAATTATCCTCTTTGGTGGTAAAGACAATGATCTGTGATTTTTATAAACGTCAATATAAATTACCTTGCTTTGGGCAACATTTTAAATCCATCTTTTTTCAACGAAGGACAATTACTGTATTTGACTGATTGTCTGAGCTTTCCACCCTCTTTGTGGAAGCGTACCTTGCTTTCTACTGGGATGGGTCATTTTTCACTACCAACATTAGCACTGTGTGCTGTATAAATGACCTGGCATTGCAACCAGACAGGCACTTCGTCAGTATAAAGCAACACTCTCTTGCACTCATGAGTGTTTATGTATGAATGGGGATGTGTGTATTTGTTCAATGAAACAGCTATGGACCAGGGTGGAGTTATTAATATAGTTGCCCTTTCATCTTTGCATACATTTATGTTTAGCCATTTGAGATTCTTCCGCTGTATATCATCTAGTGCTGGCAGCTAGCAGTAGGCTGTATCTGAATGAGTATAATCATCACTCAGAATGCAGGATGTGGAAGGAGGAGCATGGTTCTCCTGCCTAGGGCTGTTTTAACTCCATGTCACGTCCTTCAGCACTCATTACTGATGTGTTGCTTCCACTCTCTTCACCTCTGTCTTCCACAGATTTGCCATGTCACTTACCTCCTTCTTTTCTACAGCAGTTCATATGCAATGCGAGGATTGCTTCCTTCCAATCCATGCGCTGAAGACTTCCTTACTCTTTAAATAGTCACCCATGTTTGTTTGAATTTAGTGGCCAGCGATTCTTGCCAAACTCATTATACTCGAGTTCTGCCTCTTTCATTTGTAAGTGATGAGCACTAATTTATACACTAAGCCTTCCCCAGCACCCGCTGTGCGTCTAGGTTTTTACATGAAAGATGATGATTTAGGACGTAAAGGGACTCCAACTAGCGCGATTTTTTTTTTGAGCGTCCAGCAGTGATGATTAACGCACTATGAATGAGTGGGTACATGAAGCATTGATGCATGGCACCCATCTGCCTTCCACAGTGGTCATTTCTCCGGCTCTCCCAGCAATTATGATCAACTGCCTATTCAGTCACAAAGCGACAATCACAGAGCTCAGGAAGCCACTTCATTTTTATGCTGCATTCCAAAACGCTTTTTTTTTCTCGACTAAGTGCCAACAACTTGCACACAGGCTAGTCTAGTTATGCCATTTCCTCAGGGTTAGATTTGTTGGGGTCACTCCCCCCAATCAGATCAGGAAGGAGAGGGTCCAGCCACACCAAGCTGCCTTGTAGAATGCAAAATCTGTAATTTGACACAATATGCCAGAAATAGTGTGTGCAAAAATGTTTGAGTGGAAGCAACTTAACAACAAAAGCATACCTCTTTCATACGCTAGGGTGAAGTGGAAAAGTTTGCCTATGAGTAACGTTATACAGTTTATAAATAACTGATTGAAGTGTGTTCTAGTCTCTCAAACTTTTATCAAACTTTTTGCAGCCAGGGACCCCTTTAACTGTTAAATTAATAATAATAAATCCTGTGGACTGCCATGGGACAGATTTACGAACAACTACTCTAAATATTCTTTAGTAAATAACGTTTAGTTTATGATGCATTACAGTTCTATGAGAATTTGCACTGTTGACCCCTGTGAGGTGTTTAAATACACATATTTGATAACCTAGGAACAGATTTAGCTTGATAACTAACAAGCAAGAGCCGTGAACTTGAAACCGGAACTATGATAAATATGGAACGTGGAGTCCATTAGAGTCAATAGGCAAACTCCATTGTAGGGTATTCCATGCTGGCATGGTGTGTTTGTGGGGGGGGCTTATTATTCCCCCTGTCAGGACATGAAATTGTGCTGCAACAGGCCCACTTAAAATGTGCAGTACTAATAACGTACCTGAAAGGCTAAGACATGGTCCAACTGGACCAATGAAATGAGGACTTTTAAATAGTGGTGAATGTCATGGGTGGCGTCCCATGTTGTGGGGCATCTTTACAAGTTTGCTTGTTTTGCTGACAGGTGACAGACTGAAGATGCAGTTGGGCAGACCTCACTTCATTATGCTCGAACCCTTCATTGCTGCCAGTACAGCCAATGTCGCATTTGACCAAGGGAACAAGGAGGGGTTGATGCACTAGAAAGGCCACAGGAACAAGCAAGTTTGATGTCCTGGAATGGATTTTGATCAATGAACTTTTTTTTGCATGGTCAGCCATTGAGAGAACTTTGATTTTGGACAAAATTGATGAACACATGATGAAATAGCAGTTCCACTGTCTTTAGAGCCATGGGCGGCCCCTTATTTAGAGCATGCATTTGATCATCAGTTTATTGCTTCTGGGATGACTTCCAAGCCTTAGTTCCTGGGAAGATTAGTCACAAAGTCTGTTGCAGTGTGAAGCCAAAGCCACTGTGAGACTACACTGCAACTGGCGGGTTGACTTGGCATGGACACAGACCGAAGAGGAACTAATGAAATCAGCAAGCTTATGTTACAGCAATGAAAGGCTCCGTCAGATGTCAGAATGTCCATAAATTAGTTTCCAATATTCCTTATGAATCAGGTAAAGGCATTACGAAGGCAGTACATATATCATGTGAGGCAGGCATTTTGGTAGTGTGGAATTTGCTGAGAGAGCTTACTGAATAATGGTCCACCAGATGGAAGATATTGAGGATATTCCTGTGGTCATGGGGAATCCTAGATTTTGGATAAAGCATCTACTTTAGTATTCTAGGAAGTGGGTCAGCAAGACAGTGAACTGCAAACGTGGCCAGAATAAAGACTTGCAACACAGAAGAATTGAGTATTTTTGCTGACTTGATGTATTCTGTCTTATACTGATCCATGTGCCACCATTCTTCCAAGGCCATCTTGATGGTTGACATCTTGGTTGTTTTTCTGACAAGAATCTGTAAAGCCCAACTGACTTTGACACTTCCACATTCAGATCACAGGATATGCATTAAAATGGGAGTGCTGGTGCACAGGGGTTCAAAATATGCCCTGTTTCAAGGTACTGTAGTCTACATAGGGAATGTTTTAATAGAGTTGTGGCTGAAGCTTCTATAAATGTATAAAACCCCAAGATGATGTTGGAGTTTATTGACAAATTTAGGCCAAAACCAGTCAATTTATACTTTTGTATCATCCCTGTGAATTAGCCAAGTTGCCCAGAAATAGCTACATCTTGAAATCCAGTAATTTGAAGATAAATTCACACTTCTGTAACCTAGCCATAAATGAATTGCTCGAGACATAACTTTTAAGATTAAAGAACTTTATATCAGTGTCTATGAATATAAACCATTACAAACTTGTTAAATCACAAAGATATAACTTCACTGATGAAGTCATGGAAGATGTCCATATGATATCCACCAAAGACTTGTATTGTCCACTGCTGGTGTGAAGTTATTACCCACTCATATCCATTTTAGATTATTAGCACTGTGTGGATCACACTTAGTCAAGAGCTGGGATAGCACAATTGTGCAGTCCAGACCTCCCATTTACAGGCAACTCTAGGCTTTTAACATTGTCATGGCAAGGCACTGATGATAAACTTCTTCCAGGAGACAATATATGTGACACAATTTATTTGTCACATATACATCACAGCACAGTGAAACTCTTTCTTTGCATATCCCAGCTTGTTACGAAGCTGGGGTCAGAGCAAAGGGTCAGCCATGATACAGCGCCCCTGGAGCAGAGATGTTTAAGGGGCCTTGCTGAAGGGCCCAACAGTGGCAGCTTGGCAGTGCTGGGCTTGACCCTGACCCTCAGTTAGCGAGACCCTTTATCGTTGAGCCACCACTGCCCCACAATTAGGTCACAGTGTCTTGATGGGTTTTAAAAGGTAATTTTCAAGAAAATTAGAATCTGTTACAAGTAGAGGATCGTTGGTTAGTCAAAACATGTGGTGTTATTCAGACTTGTGACTTTGAGATAAAGAGGGGCAGGCACACACAAATTGAAAGCAAGGGGTTCCATTCAATTAAATTTGATTTGGGTACTACGCTAAACAATAGCCATTGCCAAAATTATTTTGATCCCTAAAGAGCAGGCAAGGAAAAATTCCCTGAGATGAAACCTTGAGAGAAACCAAACAAAGGTTTGTTCTTATAGACTCACTAACTTTCTTGGCACGTTGTAGAAGTTCTCTTTGTGGTAGAGCGGACCTCAAGGGATACACCTTCAAAGCGAAAGTCAATCTGTAGTCTATGCACACACAACCGCTCTCACACAGAGCCAGGAGAATGTGAAGACATTTAAAAGATGCCTTTTAGTTCCAATGAAACAGGTGTATTTGAAAGACAATTGAGAGGAACATTTAGGTTACTGAGGTACAGATGACTGGAAGTAGCTAAGAACCGAAAGGAACAGGGAGAGAAGAGACAAAACAGAAGTGTTCAAGTTGTATTACACTTTATTGCCCTTGTAACAGAAGCAGCAATTGTCCCCCTCATCTTTGCTTGTTAAAGCACAAAACACTTGCATTTACATTTATTCATTTAGCAGACGCTTTTATCCAAAGCGACTTACAAATGAGAGATACAAGCAAAGTGATATCAAGCAGAGAACAATACAACTAGTGCTACTATACAAGATGTATTAATTGAGTACTAGAAGAAGCTTATTAGCTTTGTTGTTCTGTAAGCCTGTTGGGATAAACTAGGTAGGGGAGATTGATGTACTGTGCTATGCACGTGTATCCAAGTCCGTCAGGATCGGCAACTCCACCACCAGCATCACCACACTGAACTCCCCAGGGCTGTGTGCTCAGTCCACTGCTGTTTACCCTGCTGACTCATGACTGTGCTGCAAAGTTCCCTTCTAATCACATCAGCAAGTTTGCTGATGACACAACAGTTGTGGGCCTCATCAGCAACAATGATGAGTCAGCATACAGGGAGGAGGTGAACCAGCTCACAGAATGGAGTAGAGACAACAATCTCTCTCTTAATGTTAATGAGTCTAAAGAGATGATTGTCGACTTCAGGAGAACCCAACTGGGCCAGTCACCGCTGCACATCAACTGAACAACTGTGGAGAGAGTCTAAAGTTCCAAGTTTCTTGGAGTGCACGTGACAGAGGACCTCTCTTGGACTCTCAACACCACCTGCCTAGCCAAGAAGGCCCAGCAGCATGTCCGCTTCTTGCGGAAGCTGAAGAGAGCCAAACGTCCCCCTCCCATCCTCAGCTCTTTCTACAGAGGGATGATTAAGAGCGTCCTGTCCAGGTGTCTCACTGTGTGATACTGAACTGCACAGCCTCCGACCGCAAGACTCGCAGCGAATTGTGAGGACAGCTGAATAGATCATCTGGGTCTCTCTACCCACCATCGACACCACATTCAACAACCGCTGCTTCCGCAAAGCAACCAGTATTATGGATGACCCCTCTCACCCTTTTCACAGACTTTTCACCCTCCTGCCATCCGTGCCACCACCAGCAGACTCCGCAACAGTTTCTTCCATAAGGCTGTCAGATTACTTAACACCTTGCTGCCACCCAGCGCTCACCTGGGCTAACTAACTCAGTAAGACTCAGTACTGGGCACATGCACTGACCCAGTAAGACTCAGTACTACTGCACACTGCACTTTACATAGCTGCATCAGTCACTTTACAGGGCGGCTGTGGCTGAGTCGGTAGAGCGGGTTGTCCACTAATCTGCTAATCGTGGGGTTGGCGGTTCGAATCCCGGCCCGGGTGATCCCATGCCGAAGTGTCCTTGGGCAAGCTAGCACCTTGCATGGAAGCTCTGCTACCATTGGTGTATGAGTGTGCACTTGTAAGTCGCTTTGGATAAAAGCGTCTGCTAAATGAATAAATGTAATGTACACTATGGAACTTGTTTTTGCTGCCAGTACTGCTGCTACATTACACTCCTATGTATTTATTGTTTGTTCTCTGTATTTATTGTTTTGCACTCGTCTCACACTGTCATGTAGTGTTGCGTACTGTTCCGTGTTGCACCATTGTCCTGAAGATCTGTCATTTCGAACCCACTAGTCTTTACTTGAAGTGGCTGAGCCACAATCTGACTCGTTTGTTCTGACGAAGCTTTTGTTCATTTCTCATTATACAGGGGATGAGACAAAGACTTAACAGTAGGACCCTGTAACAGACCAAAGTATGCAGAATAACATAAAAATGAAGAAAGCAACATCACGTAACACAAAATAGAAACTTAATAGAACAAGATCATATTACAGTAATACTACCAATTCTGTTTTATCGTGACAAGCATCCCACACAGGAGAGACTGCAAAGAATTCCGAGATTAATTAGTTTGCCATGAAGCTAAACCATGCCAAGGGTTGTAGTTATATATAAATTCACATGATAAATTAAGTTCATCCCACAACTATATTGGCTGTTAATTACAGCTTAAAATTGAATTCATAAATCTCCCTTATCTGCACATTTGAGTTTTAGTTTTACTGTACAATAACCTCTGACTGAGCTGTTTTGACACATCTTGTGGTCAGATTTCTCTTGGATTCCTGCTCAGCTGTCTTTTTTCGATGGTTGTTGATGCCTGGTTTAGAAATTTGACAGTAAGTCTTAGTGATTGGATACTGAACCGCAGAGATGAAAGGGATCAGTGCTTGATTTGTATTGTGAACTTGTAACCAGCTTTTGCTAAGCTTTATGAGGCATTCCCTGCCTGCATCAAATATCTCTACAATGTCAAGCTAGGCTGTCAGCATATCGGTTGTCCTTGAGCAAATGGGATGGCTAGTGGGAAATATTTAATTTATAAGTTATTAATCTTTCATTTCTCCTTGCCAGTTTGATATTGATGCTTTGTCTCAAGTGGAATGTCTTTGTCTATACATAGCGCACAACTTTAGTTTGATACGGGACAGCTGGGGCACTTTGATTGACCTAACCCAAATGCTTGCTTTAGAAGGCAGAATCCATGACAACCGCAGAGGTTGCTAATGTGCTGCAGCTGTTTCCAACTGATTTTCTCATAAAGACATGTCTCAAATAGCTATGAGATATGCAAGCAAAGCTCTTTTGACACGCTGAATCTCTGTTGCTTTGAAAGCTTTTGCAGCCTTACTAAAAAAAAACCCCATCATTCTTCATTCAAGTACCCGCTATATATAGGAGACATACACTCACCAACCAGTTTATTCGGTTTATACACCTGTACAACTGCTCATACATGTACTCATCCAGTCAAACGGTCATGTGGCAGAAGGGCAGTAAGTAAAATCATGCAGATACATTTCAAACGTCAGAATGGGGGAAAATGTGATCTTTGACTGTAGCACTGAGTATTTCAAAAACTGCTGCACTCCTTTGATTTTTCATGCACAGCAGCCTCACAACCCTAACCCTGAGTTCACACAGAATGGTGCAAAAAAGGAAAAAGATTTTCGTTCAGAAAATGCTTTGATGATGATGATGAGAGAGCTGACAAAACGTCTACAGTAACTTGAATAGTTGCTCTTTACAACCGTGGTAAGCAGAAAAGCATCTCAGAATGCGTATGCTCACCATAGCCTCAGATTCCGGTTCTTGTGGTTCACTTCTGTTGTAACCTTTAGCGTGTTGAGTGCTCTGAGTTACCATAGGCTTCTTGTCAGCTCCAACCAATACGGCCATTCTCCTCTGACCTCTCTCAACAACAAGCTTGCAGAACTGCTGCTCACTGGATGTTTTTAATTGTTCGTTTTTCACACGCTTCAAGGACAGAAGTTGATGTGAGCATGAACTGAACCTTTTGACCTGTATATATGCATGCTTATATGAATTGCGCTGCTCCCAATTGACTGGATCCTTGGATCCATGGTTCCTTTCTTGAATGGGCAGGTATTCCTAATAAAGTGGAAGGTGTTTGTATGTTGTCATATAATCTGGCTTGATAGAGGCCTGCCTTACAAGTGAATAGCAAGCAGGGCAGCCCACATATTTAGAAAGAGAAAATATTGCATAACAAGTTTGTTTTTGTGTTATTCCCATCTTGACACTCCCACACTTAGCCTTTAAATGTAGCCTTGTCAAGCAATTACACATTCGCTATGTATTAATCAGCTGTAGATGAACTTCACAGCTCTCACCGTGGCACTAAACAGTCCATCTCTGTTGAGGTCACGTCAAAGCAGATTTCTGTACAGGTATTTTGACATTTCAAGTAATTGTGCACTTTTAAACACAAACCATGAGTTTAGCCGTTTTTCTTTTTCTTTTTTTTTTTTTTTTTTGGTTAGCATTTAAAAGGGTTCTTAATATTATCTTACAGGTTACAGGGACGTTATTTTTTGCTTTTCTACCTCTTGTTTGTGTCAAAGTTGCTTCATATCAGAAAAGAGAGTTTGACCTGAACGAGATCTCCCAGACCTTTGGATTTAGGCTTCTTTGTAATCACACCTTCGTATAAACTGGAAAAGTGCTGCATCCTGGCTGTCAATGTTAATCCTCTCTCTCTCTCTCTCTCTCTCTCTCTCTCTCTCTCTCTCTTTACACAGGGTCTCAAACCCATGGATCACAATGGGCTGTCAGATCCCTATGTTAAACTACACCTGCTACCTGGAGCCAGCAAGGTGTGTACTTGTGTGCTCTATAGACACACATTTTCCATGTTTAGAACATGTTTAAAACTTGTATAGATGATGCATACCATTTACACGGCTTGTATACGTGGTGTGTGGTGAATTTAGCTTAGCAAAATTATATAATAAATTCTTCAACTAGCCCATTGGGCAAGATCCAGTGTGCTCCCAAGAATCCCTTTTTTATCATGCTGTATTACTGAAATCTCCTAACTTTAGAATCCTATCTTATCTGTTTGGTAACCATGGCGACCTCATTTAGGACAAAAGGTTGTTACAGAATAGCATTTCCTAAGTGCATTATCTTATCTTAATTACAGATAGGAAAAGGGTATTAGGGAAGCATCGTAACATGACAAAAACAATCCTAAAAACTTTAGGACAAGCCCATTGGTGTCCTAACTTAAAACTTATTTGAAAGCCAACGATAACAGTTACATTACAATAGCCGTGCCCGAGAAAGGCGTTACATTTATTAACGATACAAGACGAAGAACTGTGATGTTTGATGGCGGTAAGACTTTTGGAGTACCCAGATGATGCGCTGCTGTGTTTTTGACGATGAAACACCTATCAATAATTAAAGATTTCCATGAGATATGATAATGCAATTAGCACAAGAATTGCGAGCAACATTACAGAAGCCAACGAACCGTCACAGAGCATTACCATTCATAGTGCAAGTGATTTTACTATTCAACATACTCCATTTTAATTGTTGGTTGTAGTCGGTTGCTTGGTAACAGACCTGAGAGTTGATTATTGGACTCGATGGAGCAGTTTAAGATTTTTTAACTAGAGATAGGATAAGATTTTGTAAGGTAAGATAAGAATCCTAAATCAAGTTAAGATTTGCTTATGTAATGTAAATTTAACTGATCAGATCTTAAATGAAGTCTTAAGAT
>JAFFST010054064.1:202772-207772 GCA_022414735.1 Noturus placidus
GATTGTGTCCCACCTGTTGTTGATTCTTCACAAAAAATTACAGTTTTATATCTTTATGTTTGAGGCCTTGCGAATACTTTCGCAAGGAACTGTATGCATGGAAATGCATTATTTACTTTTGAATCTTCTTGCAAAGATCATGTTGCGTAAGGAGCCATCTTATTTTTTTCACCCCTCTAGCTCATATCCAAACAGCTCCATTTTCTACAAATTTGTCACCTGGTGGACTTTCGAATTTCCGCTTTTCTAAGTAGCTAAAGATCTACAGTCAATTTATGTTTTGATTTTCCCCTCATGCGTTATTCCCGAACTTTGTCTTCTTGTTCAGGCCAATAAGCTTCGGACCAAGACTCTGCGCAACACCCTCAACCCCGTATGGAGCGAGACGCTGACCTATTACGGCATCACTGATGAGGACATGGTCCGCAAAACACTCAGGTACCCGCTCACTCCTGAAGTCTTCCTGAACGTGCAAACGCTTCCACATCACAGCGTTGTCTTTTCCCATTTGTCACGACAGCATTGTTATCACACTCTGATACGCGCTCGGTTTATTAACTCTCATGGTCTGCGGTACACTTTTACAATTATGCATTCATGGCTTACAGCTGAGGTTTCAAAAGACATAAAATAATTGAGCTTTGTTGTCTGCTGTGTGGTTTAAATCTGCCTGCAGATCAGCACTAAGAAGGGATTTGCCTGTTCAACTAGGCAACTAGGTTAATCTTCTTTTAATGCTGGAGATCACACACCCGTTAACCAGTAATACGTGCACAAGGACGCTAATGCTGTTCTGCCTCGTTACTTCCATTACCGTTTCGGTCCTGACGCAAATCCGAGTGCTAAAAATTCGATCATTTCTTTTATAATGGATATAAAATAGTCTAGACACCACTGCTAAAAGCTCAGGATTTTGTGAAGTAAAAGAATGACATGAAGATAAATCATGTCAGATCTTTTCCCACCTTTAATGTGCAAAATAAACTGAGAGTTTTACGGGGGGGGGGTTAATAAATAAAAAAGTACAATAACCTAATTGCATAAGTGTGCACACCCCTAAACTAATACTTTGTTGAAGTACCTTTTTATTTTATTACACAACTCAGTCTTTTCGGGTAAGAGTCTATCAGAGTGGCACATCTTCACTTGATGGTATTTTACCACTGTTTGTTCCAAAAACATTCTAGGTCATCTCCTGTGCACCACATCTCTGCTTCAGGTCACCCCACAGAGTTTTAGTTGGATTCAGGTCTGGACTCTGGCTAGGCCATTCAAAATCATTGATCTTCTTTTGGCTAAGCCGTTCCTTTGTTGATTTGGATGCATGCTTTGGGTCACTGTTGTGCAGAAAGGTGAAATTCCTTTCCATCTTCAGCTTATCTTTTGCCTTAAAATCGACTGGTATTTGTAGCTACTCATGATTTCCTCCATCTTGAAAAAAGCTCCAGTTCTAGTTGAAGAAATGCAGCCACAAAGCATAATGCTGCTACCAGCATGCTTCACAGTGGGTATGGTGTTCTTTTGGCAGTTTTTGGATTCATGGAATTATCATCAGGCCATAACAGGTTTTTGCCACATAGATTGGGGTGATTTAGTTGAGATTGGATGCTTTTGTCTAGCCACCCTACGCCATAGCTCAGATGTGATGAATACAAGAGATTGTTGTCACATGCAGAGAGTAATCAGTACTTGTCAGATATTCCTGCCGCTCCATGAATGGTGCCGTAGGTCGCTTGGCAGCCTCCTTGGTATGTTTTTGTCTTGTCCTTTTATAAATTTTGGAGGGACGTCCTTTTCTTGTTGATGTCACTGTGATGCTCCATTTTCTCTATTTGTTGATTCTTGCCTTCACCGTGTTCCATTGTACATGTGACATTTTGGAAAATTTTTTATACCCTTCTACTGATTGAGATCTTTCAATAAGTGAGATACCATGCTTGCTTTGTAAGCTCTTTGCAGACCGTGGCTTCAGCAGTCGGATTAAACCTACAGATACAGCTGGTCTTTATTTGGGGTTAATCAGAATAATTTCATTTATGACAGCTGCATAATTGACTGTGATTGGTTCGTTCTGAAACACAGCCACATCCCCAATTCTTAAAAAGTTTTCGGTTTTTCTTCCTTAAAATCTGAATTTTTTTCACTTCATTTTTATACGTTTTAATTTCACGTTGAGGGTGGAAAATGTTTTGACATGTTTTAAATTTTTTCTCTTTCATCATAAGAACTTGCCATTTTAACAGGGGTGAGTAGTCTTTTTATATCCACTGTGCATAATAATAAACATGAACAGATTTTTAAAACCGTGTGTAATTGTAAATAAGGCCACGCTTATTTAACAATTTTTGGAAGGAAGGAGTGTCAGAGACTTAATGCTGGGACCGGAAATTCTGATCTGTCGTCAAGCCATGATGTTCCACAATATTAAACGTAACTACAAATGGATACAATATCTGATTATTTTTTTTTATATAAAACGCAGTTCCTGGAAGAGTGCATGAGTTAATGCTACTTTTACAGAGTAAATGTTCGGGGTGTATAAAGATTATCGAGGCAGCAGCATTGTTGCATTGGGGGTCATCCCTCATTACACAGCAGCACGGGTTAATGTGGGTAATGCATTTTTGGGGGGGGGGGGGGGTTAATAAAAAATTTTTGATGTGCTGTCAATTTTGTACGCCGCCAATCCAATTTCTAAATGCTATATAAATTCCTATTTATATCATTTCCATCGTGTCGTCCTTTTCATGTTTTGTGACAGAGCAGTTAATTGACATTCTTCTAGTCTGGCAACCGGACTAATGCGACACACTCGTCCCCTTGAACCTTTCCTCATATAAGATGTTCCGTAAAGCAGTTGCTGTTTAGGGTAGTATTGTTAAAAGTGCCGTTAGAGTTCACTATGCGTCAAAGCCTATAAACTATATATCACTTACAACCAAGCAGGTCATGTGATCGCGTGGGGAAAACGTAAGCTGCATGAGAAAGTAATGATGATTGAGGTCAAGGTGTGCTCAATTAATATTGCTGGTTGTTGGTGTGTTATTGGAAAAGTGGAAGGTATACAACGGAAGGTACTCCAGTTAAATGCAATTTCTGTTGATTTCACGGACGTTCACGACGCATTCCATTTTTTTAATTAATAGGAATTAGAGATTTCCTCTCCTCCAGTGGACTCCAACTCTATCAAACTTTTAGGATTCGCTCCATTCTGTTCCATTCTTAATAGTGCAGTTTGTTCCCTAAGCAGCGGAAGAGAATACATCAGCCACCGCTTCATTCCTATGCTAAGCACTTTCGTAGTGTTGTGGTCTCTCTTCAGATGTCACATTAAGCGTTCTACACCAATAAATAAAGAAATAATGCATGTATTTGCGACTAAATCACTGCAGGTTAGGAGCGAAAGGGCAAGTTTGCCACATCTCTCACATGTCTGTCTGGACTGTACTGAAATTAATGAGGCATGGCAATGGCTCTGCAGAGATTGCTTGTGATGAACGGCACAACTCTGTACTTTCTCTGGACTGCTAATGACTGCTGGCAAAGTGTTAGCAAAGAATTAACCCAGCCAGTCCTGCCGTCATGTCGCTCTTAGAGACGCAGCCAACGCCCCGTTACGATATTGAGAAATTTGTGATCTTGTATGTTGCTCGGTTTTTATTCAGAGATATACAGAGTTACAATTTACACTTTTTTTTGTACATTTACAGTTTATATTTCTTTAGAAACTGATGAAGTAATGAATGTTACTAGGTAGGCGTTTTACTTCCTGTTCCAATATTGTGACCCAGCTTGACCTGCATGTTCTTATTGCCAGAGCATGCTCACAGCTGTGTGTGTGTGCACAGGTAATGTGTATTGATCTGGGAGGGCCCACCTGATGATTCACCATGGCTTTTCTTTAGGCCCGTCTCCGCTAGTTTCCATGGAAACGCAAAGTATCCTTCAAAGGTCTTTCTTTTCGGGGGACGAGCGCTCGCCCTTCATGCAAATAAGCACTAAACAATGACAAATCATCAGCCTCCAATCTGTCATTTATGAAACGCTTTCAGTCTTTGGCCCATAAGTCAGGGCTGCGCTTTTTTTTTTTTTTTAAAGCACCTTGTCTAGCCTTGACGTGTCCTGGCCTGCAAAACCCAGCCTCTCTGTGTGGACATTCAGGGAATGAAATGACTTTATTATATGTGTGTGTCTCTCTCTCTCTCTCTCTCTCTCTCTCTCTCTACTGCATGAACTAATAAAAAAAGAGCAGATCATAAACGTCAAAAGCCTTTCTGTTGCAGCGAGAAATGTGTCTGACTAGGACTCAAGACTAAGACACGTTAAATGTACCCCAAGTACGATACGAGTGGTGCATATACGTAGTAATTAAATCAAACATTTACCCAGAGTATAACATTGACCCTTGAGTAATACTGGCTTTGTCACTGATTATCTATAGAAAAACCAATCGAACTGTAGGAGGATATGCGGTCGATGTAGCCTTCAAAACGACTCGGATGTTATCAGGAAATCTGCATAACTGCATAACTCGTTAAAAAACCTCGACCCAACTAGCTCACTATCCCACTCCCAGTTTTTAATGTGCTTATTGTCTTTCACTAGTTGACAGTATTGCACATTAACTTGACTGTGATGTGGATGGCCAGCGTTAAACAGTTCAGATCTGGTCCTCCAATGTTCTGTGATATGCCGATAATCTAAAATTAGTTTAGCCGATAGATAATAGCCTGTGACGAGTGACTTTTAGCATTAAGTTTTGTACGCAAGTTCTACTTGGAATAGGTAAAATACAACAACTAAAGATAGCTAGTCAATGACGATGACTGCAAACATCATTCTACAATCTGCGTGAGCCGATTGTGGTTCCTCGTGTCCATCACTTCCTCTGAGACTCTCTCATCGTAGGTCAATGTTACGCAACGTTAGTAATCATTGAGGCTGAACTATGGGAAAATTCATTCTGTGGCTATTTATATCCAGGATGCATTTCTTGGAAA
>JAFFST010054064.1:212772-219677 GCA_022414735.1 Noturus placidus
TTGTCTCCATGAGTGTTCCCCGGGGATTTTAAGACCAAAGAATCTTGATGGGAATTCTTGAAGGTATCCAAAAGAATTTGAAACCTGTCGTTTTTTTCCTTGTCATAAATGCTAGTGTATAACAATACAAGACAGTTTAGGACCTTTGTGAAAGAACTAGTCAGATAAACTGCTTTAATAACCCACTGTTTCTCCACTGAAAAATCTGACATCAGTTTCCTTCCATCTAACAAAGAACTAAAAGCATTTTGTTTTTAAATGTTACCGGAGCCACAGTCAACCAGAAGGAAATGGAATTCAGTTTAATTACAGGCTTTCATACAAAGTCGATTATTCTGTTTACAGTCTTTTCATTAGAGAGGAAAAATCAGTAGGCATATCCACCATAGTTACACCCTGCACATTGTTTACTCGTTCTGACACAAGAGTCTGCATTTAATAACACTCTTCCTTACTGAACGAACATTTTTTGGAACTATTTGACAGCTCTTTAGTTGACCATTTCCAGTGTTTTACAACAGCGTGATGAGCTACAGCCTTGAGACTTTTATGGCTGCTTCAAGTAACATTTTGCGCTCCATCTCCTCATGTATGTACCGTAAATCTGGAGATTAGTCATGGCATGCTGAAAAATGGGTGCTTGTGGACGCATAAGTGTTCAGTGTTTTAACAAATGAGCAACTTCAGGTTGCAAATTCAAACACACCCAATAATATTGCCCATTTTGGATGGCAACTATATTATCCATTTAGCATGAAAAAGTAGCTAGGAAAATTGAGACGTGGACTTTACATGCTCTGGATCAAGTCTCTCCAGCACTTTTATTCTCTCCGGTTCAAAAGAGAAACAAGGAATGTGTTCAATTCTCTCACCGTGCCGCACGTACACGCATGAAGTACAACTTCTGTCACAAATAAATTTGCAAGACATTCATCCTTGAAGCTCAAAACCAAAGAGGACTTTCACCAATTAAAATGGGGTTTCTTTAAGCTCGAGTGCAGCTGTCTGAAGATTAGCTTGAACACCACTTTTTACTTGTTAATGAAAAACACCTCTGGCCTAAGACCTTTTTATGTCCAGGTATTTTGTAGTGCCTGGATTACATGAACAGGTTCAGGTGCAGTAGCCACGGCTGCGTGAAAGCATGAGGTATAAATTTCCTCATGAAAGAGGAAATTTAAATAAAGCCCTTATTATTATTGTTCATGTTTCCTCATGAGATTGGTAACCCAAGGTCAGTAACTGCTTTAGATTTTAGAGTATTTTTCCCAGTGAATGTCTTTCTAATGAAGTTCAAGGGCATCTCTTTTGAAGAATTACTCCACTTAAACCATTATGAACTGTATGAGCAGTATGGGCAGTATTATGTAATTTAAGAAAGTGCTCAATGAAGTCTACCAGTGGTTTATGAGTCTGGCTGTTTTTGTTGTTTTTGTTTCCTTGGGGAGGCATTACAAGAAATTAACTTTCTAATAGTAAAGTAATGACAAAATATGAAAAAATATGGATGCGAGTTTTGCATGGGAATCGGCTGTTTAGCACTCGGTGGCTTCGAGGCTATACATTAATGTCTTGCATACAGGAAAAAAAACTGAAGTTCACAGAAAATATGTTTGTCTGAATTGATTCCCCGAGTCACATATTTTAATATTTTCATTTCAAGGTGTTTAAGCCATGAGAAAGCAAGTCTCTGTAGAAAGCCTATGAGAGGTCAGAGATTCTAAAGCTCTTGATAACCTCGCTCAGAGGCACTGAGAGCTGAAATAAAATGAAATTGTGTACTGGCACAGATCTCTGGAAAACTAATACTATTTTTGTATTATTATTATTATTATTATTATTATTATTATTATTATTATTATTATTTTATAGTATTTGTAAACTCGTTGGTTTGGATTATAAAGGGAATGGAAGTGCTATGAACCGAGGTAGTAGTATTCCCTTTTCAAATGCATACTCAATAAACAGTATTGGCCCAGTAATGACACGATTTGCTGTACTGATATATGGTAAGCTGGTTTGGGCATCGGATGATATGATTATCTTCTGTTGTGATCATCCTCATTGTCAGAATCTTTATAAAGATAAGGCACTTATTGGGCACATCCGTAGGGCTCAAGATTTACAGAGCAGCAAGTGAATAAGCAAATCCTCTCACAGTTAACACAAGTTTCTCGTAACCCTAACCGGCGTTTCCAAAAGTCTCCATTTACGAGGGTCGAAAACGCAGCACTAGTGTAAATAAGGCTTTATTTAGGTAGCTTCACAATAACACAGGGTGGCTGACATTACCACGCTAGCTTCCTACCATCAGCTGCTTTGTGTGTTGATGTATGATGATGTATGACATATCTAAGATGGTGTACTTTATGATGACTTAAGTGCAAAAACTACCTCCAGATTCACAGCTGAATCCAACCCCCCCAAAACTTTCATTTCCTCATGCATTTGTCAGAGTCATTTAATGTAACAAATCAGTGCACTGGACTGCAACAAAAAAAGAGAAAGTGCAAAGGAAAGCAAGTCGATACACTCCATTACGGCAGGTCGTGTCCGACGGCAAATTAAACCAAGGCTCTGTGAGCAAAGCCGTAGTGTCAGATCCGAGACCAGTTAGGCTGGACAACGATAATGAAACATGATGATGGGATGCCCTCAGCGGATGTGTAAATTTAACATGACACCACTTAGCAATCACCCAAGCATGGTATGTTTGGTAGTCACAATCTCTTCGACAGGTGTGGGAAAATAGGGTTTGTGCCAAGACGTGGTGTCCATTGCAGTTACTAACTCATCACATCCCTTAACACTATCTTTAATTGCTGTTTTTTTTTGTAACAGCACACCCAGTTGTGTTTCATTCCTTACTTACTATACATATAGTATCGAATTTAATTATTCATCTATCATTGTTTTATTAAAAAGGAAAGAATGGAAGGTAGCACTGATGACATTCAGTCACCAGATTATTAGCTACATGCATATTTTATAGCCTCATTCATATCATCATTGGCCACTTTACCGACCATTCTCAGGTTAGGCCAAATTCCCATTGGCTTCCCATTCTCTATGAATGCAGACTACATCGTGTGTAACATAATGGTATCATAGACGACAAATAATGTACTATATGCCCAATAAAATAGCTCAGACATCAACAAAACCCTTAAGGTGCCTGTTTTTACTAAATATCCTCAATATTAAGGTTAAAGTATTGGTCCCCTTGTCTTCATTCTTAAGCACTCACTGTTGTACAATTTCTGACAATAACATTATGTTCCCTCTCCAACACTGGAAAGGCATCACCATAGGACCACAGCTGACCAGATATTATTTGACTGGCGGGTGATTGTCATCCCCACAGTGACACTAGCATAGAACTAGCATAGTGTGGTGTTTTATTAGGAGTGTATCAGGTAGAGCAGCGATGGTGGGATCTGTGACGCGCAATCATTTTTGATGCCTGTAATCAAAGACGCCGATGTCACAATGACTTTGGAACTTGAGTTCTCTGTAGATTTCAGAAAAGATATTTCCCCTGCTTATTACAAGCATGTTGCGCTCTTGAGGTACTGCTAATAAGCACGTGCTTCCTTGCTTCGTTCCTTTAACGATCAAATGATCCTCCAGCTTTCCAGCACTACCACGTTTTTGAATTAAGAGATTTTATTTGGCTCACGGCATTTCTGTTTGAAAACCTGTTGTCTGACTGAAATCCATATCTGACTGAAAGCCAAAATGCCATTGTCTTGCTTGTTTTCCTGTATTAACATGTTAATATTCCCTTCTTGTTTGACAGGGTAAGCCATTCAAATTAGAGCACTAAATCTAACAGCTTGGATGAGTATTAAGGACGACACGGAGGCTGCTGCAAACACCCACATTCGAAAAACCTTCTTTTAATTAGTGCATTACGATTAGCTTCTAACTGCGTCACTCAACCCAGCTGTCTGTGCTTATGATGGATCTCCAGTTGGACAAAAGTTTAACCCGCTAATAAACTTTAGATCTCCTCTTCTAGACGATTCTGGCTTCTGGACCAGGTACCAGCTGGCTGCCTGCATGGAGCTGTTTGTTTAGGAGGGAGTGTGTGCGCACGGGTGTGTGTACGTGCTCCGGAGGGGACGGAAATGAGACAGCGTTGCTGTTGGCGACGAGCAGAGACGCCTCCTCCACAGCTAATTAACTTCATGCTTGATGGACCGAGGTGGCTTAGAGTTCAGGTGGAAACCGGGGGGTGGGGGACCCCGCTCTGAACTCAGTCGGCCTTGCATCAGCCGGGAGGCAAAATTTATATATATTTTTAAACAGGTCTAGACGGTAAGATGATGATGTAGCGATGATTATGAATCAGACAAAACTAATTACTGGGAAATGGGAAACGTGCATATTGGCATTTTGCACCATACTGTGTGTTCTGCGTGCATAACTATATGAAAAGCTATTACTCTGTTCATTTCATTTCATTCTACTTTTAACCTTCATTTTTCTTTTCCACACAAAACTAGGGTAGATGCCGACGAGCCCACGGTCTACAATGCGCGACCACGGTCTAATCTCTCACTCTCGTACGCTCTCCTTTCAGATTGATAAGACGGACGATAAGTCGTTGGAGGAGCGCGGCCGCATCATGATCTCGCTGAAGTACAGCTCGCAGAAGTGTGGCCTGGTGGTGGGCATCATCCGCTGCGCTCACCTCGCTGCCATGGATGCAAACGGCTTCTCCGACCCTTACGTTAAAACGTGAGTTTCTCTCTGCCTCTGTGGGTTACGAAACCCTCTCCGGTCTCAACTCCTCTGCTCAACGTTACTCCTGACGTAACGATGAGCTTCGCTAGCTGTATAAGGAGGTAAGGAATCGCTGATTATCTAACAGGTCGCCGCTTTGTATTTACAGCAAGCTTAGGTACGGACAGCGCCGTCGAAAAGTGTGAGAATTAAACCCACTACTTTGCCAGAGAATCGTCCACGTGAGCACATTTCATTACATCCAGGAGCACAAAGCGAGCCTACATTCGCAGAGCCACAGTACAGAGTTCAAAAATACATAGGAATAGCTCACTTGCAATGAAAGAAGGTAATCAATATGGAGCAGTACACTAAGGAGGGCACATCTTTTGCCAAGGTGCTCACGTACCAAAATGTACATTCTGGCCTAAGTGCTGAGTTCACAGCTTGTGGGTTGAGGGTGATAAAGCGGAAATTCTGATACATATGGGATTTCTCCTCACAATTCACATTGAGTAATGCACGATAGAAACTGTTACATTCTGAGGGTTAAGAAAAGCTGAACACACTACAAACCTGCTGATCTGTCATGATTAGACTGATTAGGGATTTAAAAAGCTTGATGTGTGTTTATAAGAACGATTGAGACAAGGTGCAGCATCCACATACAGTCATATGATCCAAGCTATTGATGGTCCAAGCTATTTGATGGTCGCGTTGATAGTCATTGTTTCATTTAGAATAATGATCCTGGTGTCTACACAGAACAGATTAGGCTTCAGAACACCCTCGCATTCAACCTGCTTATAAAACATCACTGGATTAGTGCATTTGTGCATCTGTGTACTGGAATGAACACAGAATGCTCAGTTTGCAAAAAATTATGCTGTAGCATCACACAGCTTGGCATGTTATTCAATTCTGGAATGCTTTTAAACCTGTTGAACCTATTTGTGTCTCCCTATTGTGGCGAGAGTTTATTGAGTACTCGCAGTAAATTATACCGTTAAGGCTGGAGCAATGTACGCACCGCTTTTACAGTTACCCCTGCATCGTCGCCGTCAAGAGGTTCTCTCCAACCTCTTAATGCTTTTGTTTTGGGGTGGTAGTAGTTATTTAGGCTTATTCGGACACCAACCACCATTTAAAAAAAAAAAAAAAAAAAAATTCTTTTCTCCAGGCGTAGTGTTGTGATGCAGTCGAGAAAGTCTGATCTGAAAACGGCAAGTCATGAGCTTCTCCACCAAATAAAATTCTCTGCCTTGAGGGACACAAAATATGGCCATCACAGACAGTTAGTCATAGTCAGCCGTTGAGAGAGAGATAAATGAGATCCTTCTTCTGAATATTGGCTTATTGAGGCTTTAGTAGCTGTGCTGGTCTCAGTATGCAAAAAAGTGTATCTGAGGATAAGAGGCTCTGAGAGGGGGCGAAAGAGAGAGGGCAAGAGAGTAACGAGTAACATGCTCTGAAATAACATCTTACAGCTGAGTAGACTTGACCAATCAGGACTCAGGAGGCAAGACACTGCTGTCTCAGCGTTCATGCCTCAAATACTTCCTAAAAACATGCACTAAGATGTTGTCCATCCATAGGAGGTTAGAATTAAAGCCCAAACTTGGATTACACCAGACCGCAGCATTATTAAGCAGCTCAAGCGGGGAGTAAAGACACAAGGGGGTGGAGGGGGAATATGCATCAGTGGCGCAGGAATTCATGTCAGGGTAGGGTGAAGAAATATACTAAATAAAAACAACACATGATCTGTAGAATTAAATTACTAAGTGCGACTGGCTCATGCATTTTGGCTGGATACCAAAACTTGTGATGGCACAACTCTGGGGGCAGTGGTGGCTTTGCGGTTAAGGCTCTGGGTTACTGAATGGTACTGAATACTGAATTTGAGCAAGGCCCTTAACCCTCTCTGCTTCAGCAGCGCTGTATCATGGCTGACCCTGCGCTCTGGCCCCAATTTCCTGACATACTGAGATATGCGAAGAAAAGTATTTCACTGTGCTGTATTTCACTGTATATGTATATGAGAATGTATAAGAATTTCCCTGTATACAGTGCCTTGCGAAAGTATTCGGCCCCCTTGAACTGTTCGACCTTTTGCCACATTTCAGGCCTCAAACATAAAGATATAAAACTGTAATTTTTTTGTGAAGAATCAACAA
>JAFFST010054064.1:219810-230797 GCA_022414735.1 Noturus placidus
ATTTGCACATCGAGAGACTGAAATTTTTGCCCATTCCTCCTTGCAAAACAGCTCGAGCTCAGTGAGCGTTTGTGAACAGCAGTTTTCAGTTCTTTCCACAGATTCTCGATTGGATTCAGGTCTAGACTTTGACTTGGCCATTCTAACAGCTGGATATGTTTATTTGTGAACCATTCCATTGTAGATTCAGCTATGCTACTGATGTGCATGTACTTTTAAACAGCCGTCAGTTCATAAAGTTTCGGCGCGTTTGAAACTGACTTTATCATGCTCCTTCAATATTATTAAGCGAGTGCTAATTAGATGCTTAATCTGCGATTTTATTCGGTGTCACGATCTTCATGAGTCACTACACAGAAACAAGCACCAATTCAACTCTGAAAGAAACGTTTAGCTTCTAATGCATTGAGTCCAAGGCGAGGTCGCCAGGTCACGGTGCTTGTCTTCAAGACTCCTCACTTAGGTGCTCCTGTAACCTGTTTTGCACTGGAGAGGTTGTGAACTGGTTTTGTTGTGTCTGTTCATCAGCAAAGTAAGAAGGGGGGGGGGGGGACCACATCTCACTCACTTTGTATTTTCCACAAGCTGAGACCTTCCAAGCCGTTCAATACGCAGGACTTTGTTGGGAAACGGCACATCTTAACAGCACACAAAAACACTGAGACGCGATTTAAACTGTGGCGTCCATGACCTCCCTGTGAGGAATTCTTTCATCAGCATCCAGGGCCTGAGGGCATTCTCTGCCTTTGGAGCATCGTTATTACCGGAGGGTCAGAGCAAGCTTGATACGTCGTGTCAGGGTCATTTGCAGCAAAGCGTTCAGGGAGTTTATTTGAATCTTTTTGCTTTGCTGAATCAAGTTAAACATGCACTGGTCTGTCCTTTCTGCTTGACTTACTATGGTGTAACGGGATAAAAAACAACAGATAAAACGTGTATGATGTAGCGGTGCCCCCTGCTGGAATTTAATTTGTACACCGCTCCCATGCGTTTGGTGAATTGAGTATTTCAGTATTATAGTATGAAATAACCTCGACATCTTAATGTATTTCAGATACCTGAAGCCGGATGAGAACAAAAAGTCAAAGCACAAGACTACTGTCAAGAAGAAGACCCTTAATCCAGAGTTTAATGAGGTGGGCTTCAAGCTGCTGATTTTTTATTTATTTATTTTTTCATTCTTTACATTTCATACCTGCCACCGGATATCGACATAGTAATATTGTCAGGATTTGCTTACATTTAGCTTATTTCCACATGTCGCCCATGTGACGTGTGGTACGGACCAATTTACAGTATCACAATCAACTTAGTAATTATGTCTGAAAAAGCTTAGGAGAACACCACCACTGCATACTGACCCTTTTGAAAGGTTGTTATATTTCATGTATGTAACTAGCCAGTTTGTATGCATTTACACCGATCAGCCATAACATTAAAAACCCCTGTCAGGTGACGTAAATAACGTTGATTATTTCATTTCAATGGCACCTGTTAAGGATATATTAGGCAGCAAGTCAACAGTCAGTTCTCAAAGTTGATGTGTTGGAAGTAGGAGAAATGGTTAAGTGTAAGGATCTGAGCGACTTTGACGAGAGCCAAATTGTGATTGCTAGACAACTGGGTCAGAGCAGCTCCAAAATGGCAGGTCTTCCTTGTCTACAGTGGTTAGTACCTACAGAAAGTGGTCCAAAAAAGGACATCCAGTGAACCAGCAACAGGGTGATGGACACCCGAGGATTGTGGATACTCGAAGGATAGCCCGTTTGGTCCGATCCTACAGAAGAGCTACTGTACACAAATTGGTATTCATGCCGATGTTATTTTGACACGTACCACCTACCTAAACACTGCCGCAGACCAAAGTACACGGTATTCCCTAATGGTAGTGGCCTCTTTCAGTAAGGATAATGCACCCAGGAACGGTTTGAAGAACATGACAAAGTGTTCAAGGTGTTGACTCGGCCTCCGAATTCCCCAGATCTAAATCCGATCGAGCGTCTGTGGGACGTGCTGGGCAAACGAGTCTGATCCACAGAGGTCACACCTCGCAACTTACAGGACTTAAAGGATCTTCTGTTAACGTCTTGGAGCCAGATACCACAGAACACCTTCAGCGGTCTTGTGGAGTCCACGCCTCGACGGGTCAGAGCTGTTTTGGCGGCAGGTGGTTTAATGTTATGGCTGATTGGTGTAGTTTGCATTTTCTCAATTCTCGTCAAGAATGGTAGTTATTCTGGAGTTTACTATCTTGAAACTTCTTTCAAGCTCTTTTCTTGCCACTGTGTTATTATTTACCTCCTGGATTCCTCTGTTCAGAAGCGTATGCACTATTATGAAGTGTTTCATTTGTCTCCTTGTTTACATAGGAGTTCTTCTATGAGATTAAGTATACAGAACTGAGCAAGAAAACCCTTGAGGTGACTGTTTGGGACTATGACATTGGCAAATCCAATGATTTTATAGGTAAGTAAGTTTGTGGTGTCCGTTGGTTGTCTCGCGGCTCTTACGTTCACAGCATGTTCCATGTAACCTGGCGCTTGTCGTGTTCAATGAATCAAACCGGATTGTCGATGAGTTGTTTTTTTGTTTTGTTTTTTTCCCACCCAGGTGGAGTGTCTCTAGGCATCAATGCCAACGGCGAGCGTTTGAAACACTGGTTCGACTGTCTCAAAAACAAGGACAAGAAAATCGAGCGTTGGCACACACTCACTAACGAACTCCCTGGTTCTGGCTTTAACGACTGAAGTCTGACACGCCAGCACCCGTTCCCCTTCCTGCGAGAACGTAACGCTTGGCCTTTTGACCATCATGTCCAACACTACAGTCCAGAGATGGGTACCAAAGTGACCTCTTTTCCCGTCGTCCCCAAATTTATCCCTGTATGTACTTCCCGTGGTGTTACTGTTCGATGTGGCTTTTGAGCTTCTTGGGCCAGCTTGTGTTGAATATGAAGAGGTGTTTTTCCCTCGCAAAAAAAAAAAGCAGGGAGTCGTGTTCAAGCATTTAACTACTGTTCAACTTGCTGTTCTCTCTGCTCTTTCGATTCCCTCTGATGTTTAGTATGTATTGAAGAATGTTGTTTACACGAGCTATCGATGGATGTTCAGATCACTTCCGATCAGGAGTATGGTTAGACCTTGAAAGATTTTGGAAGAGAGAATTGATCAAGAAACCATCGAATGTTTACATCTAGAATCCAGTTCATAAATACTCTACATAGTGGGGAAAAAAGTCAGTTTGATGGATTTTAGATGTCCTATTTTTAGTTCATTTTATTCTCTTAGCAAAGTCGTTTTGATGTTGTTGGTTTTGTTTGTTTGTTTGTTTTTTTAATTCAGGACCCAGTGTCAGTACAGATTGATGAATGTGTTTTATTTAGCCACACCATTGAGAATGTGATGCTGAAAAAGCGATGGACAAACGTCCGTCCTGTTTACATCTAAAAAAAAATAATAATAATAATTTGAAATGCCTCCAAGCAGAAATTCTGCTCCAGGTAAGCGATTGACGTTTTGGACCATCCTCTAGTCATTCTGGTAACGTATAGTAACGTAGGTGTTGATGTTCTCGAGCCCTGTATGGATCAAGACGTTCAATATGGTGCTACGAATCATTTCTTTAGACCGTTAGTTCAGATAGTAAATGATTCCTGGAACCATGCTTGAATGTCAGGGTTTTTTTATTTTATTATTTAAACTAGAATTATTCTGTTATTTTAATTAATTTTAAATATCATCCCCTAAAGAAATCTTCTGGCACAATCTAAAAACATATTTAGCATGCATTTCAGTGGATTTCTTAGTTGTTATGACTGGACTTTTACTACGTATTTATTTTCTGGCTAGTATTTATATCTATTTTTTTGTGTAGTACATTTTAAACTGATGTAGACGTCCACTTTCGAGTAGTTTTAGAGCTCTAGCAATGTTGATATCTGTATAAGCCCAGGCATGAGGTCTTAGTATGTCGACCTTGCTCAGTAAGGCAGATCTACTTATCAAAGCACTCAGTGCAACATCCAGATTTATGACATCTTTTGTAATCTGTTGCCTTTGTACTCAAAGCTCTATAGCGAAAAAAAAAAAAGAAAAGAAATGCATGCAATGTTCTTAAACGGTCATTAAACTGACTTTGCTTAATGTTTGATACTCTTCTGTAAAAGAGAACTCGTCGATGCTAAAAGATCATGGAATGTCCGTGTTTTCTTCTTGGACGTTTTTTTGTACCCTCGAACGCTGTCCCGTCGCCTGTCCGGCTGCTCTATCTTCCGGAAATATGATCGCATGTAGCTGCAAAAAACAAAAACAAACAAAGGATCTTGTCTTGTTTTCCTTTTTTTTCCCACCAATCTCAGGCGATTGTTTGCATTTCTAGTGGTTCTCTGATGAAATTTCTATGTTCCTACTCCTCGTTCACCATCACCTCGTGTTGCACCGAATGGCAGAATTTATCGTGCCTTTTCTTTTCTAACAGTGTAGTTTTTTTTGCACCGCTCACTTTACAAGGATTCCTAGATGGATATTAGCTTTTAATATGGAAACTATATGATAACATTTGGCACATTTCTATTCCTGTCTGTGTCAGAATATTGCATCAATCGGAATATTATCACTCAATGAGACACTGTATGTGGCTGGGGTCCGGGGTTCAAGTGGAGGATGTTTTAAAGCATGAAACGACACATTCTGGTTTCTACTCTCTTTTTTTTTTTTTTTTTTTTTTTTTTTTTTTTTTTTAAATAACACTGCATATTAAATTAAAGAGAAACTAAAGTTGGCACTATTTGTAGAACTATTAACCACACTATTAACTATTCGACCCAACACAAACACTTGTTAGGCATCTTAATTACACGGTTTACTTCATTTACTATTACACAGTTTACTTCATTTAGAATTTGAATCCACACTAGTCCAATAAAAAAGAAAGAAAAGAAAAAAAAACACCAGACACCAGAATGTGTATTTTCTTTATGTCTGTTTTAAAAAGAAATGCTCAAGTATTATATCTTGCGTGTTTTTTACTCTGGCGAAGATGTACTATTTATATATGTTCTGATTTGGAAAAACTATGTCTAATAAAGTAGAGAACCAGCCTATAATAGTTGTTTGCTTTCAGAAAGTTGTGGGTTTACACAGCCATTACTCTGAATCGCCACTATGATGGTGTTGTAGATGTCTCTTAACTAAAGCATTAAAAACCAATAAGGCATGGACATCAAACTTGACCACGGCCTGTTGAGTTAAATAATCATTGGAAAGGAAATATTACACTGCGTCTTTTAGGTGTGCTTAGTAACTTTATTAATCGTATGTACTATTTGATAGATTTTTAGCCCTCCCACTTAATATCGCCACCAGCAGTATATTACAGTGGTGCTAGAATTTTCTATATATCTGCATAAATACGACCTAAATCATCAGATTTTCACACAGAAGTCCAAAAAGTAGATAAAAAGAACCCAATTAAATAAATAAGACAAAAATATTATACTTGATCATTTATTTATTAAGGAAAATGATCCAATATTACACATCTGTGAGTGGCAAAAGTATGTGAACCTCTAGGATTAGCAGATAGTTTGAAAGTGAAATTAGTATCAGGTGTTTTCAATCAATGGGATGACTGTCAGGTCTGAGTGAGCCTCCTGTTTTATTTAAAGAACAGGGATCTATCAAAGTCTGATATTCACAACACATGTTTGTGGAAGTGTATCATGGCACAAAGAAAGGAGATTTCTGAGGACCTCCGAAAAAGGAGGAGTTGTTGTTCATCAGGCTGGGAAAGGTTACAAAACCATCTCTAAAGAGTTTGGACTCCACCAATCCACAGTCAGACAGATTGTGTACAAATGGAGGAAATTCAAGACCTTTGTTCCCCTCCCCAGGAGTGGATCGACCAACAAAGCTCACTCCAAGAGTTAGACGTGTAATAGTCTGCGAGGTCACAGAGAAACTCAGGGTAACTTCTAAGCAACTAAATTCCTCTCTCACATTGGCTAATGTTCATGAATGTCCATTTTGAGCAGGTTCACCATCCTCAGGTCATCCTCCCCTGCTGCCACATGCAGAGCAGTTCTACCTAATGAGTCTGCTGCAGAGATGTCTGCTTCCTGTCAATCAAGAATCCGTCTATGTACAGTAAGAACATGCTAGGGGGGGGAAAAATCTTCAAGTAGCCAAATTCATTACTTTCTCAAGGTGTGCCTCCAGACAATCTGTGTGTCCTGGTGAAGCAATAACTTTCTTCATCAAAGCAGAAATGGCATGCTCTTTTCTCCTGATAAATAAACATTAGACAACGAAGGTCTGGTAAGTTGGTCACTGCCCATCAATCAACAACATGGGGAAAAAGTTCAACGTTTTGGTGAAAATGTAAAGTTGAGTGAAGCAATAAAACATTTATATCACCTTCATTACATGTCATTGAATGATAAAGAAATAAACATTCATTGATTTGATGGACTGATTTGATTACAATAAATTAGTACTTGTATACGGCATGCACTTCCTCTTTCTCAGCCCAAGCTAAACAACACAATTTAACATGCAATAAACATGGTTTGAGATATGGAAAAATAAATAAAAAATACTAAATGATGTTCATTCAGTACATTATAGCAGTTGGTTATGAAATCCAGCAGCCAATAAACAACAAACATTTAACTATGATGGCCTCCACAACTAACTGCTCATTTTTTTAAATTGATAGAAAACTCAATTTATATAAAAAAAAATTACAACACAGGTATAGAAAATGAATACAATTTATTATTAGGTGAATCTCAGATTTCTTACTATAGAGATTCCCAGGAACTTCATTTGAACTTGAATTAAATGACTTAATATTAAATGGCCTAATTCTATTCTTAAGCAAAGCAATATGGCATTCTGCACTTAATAGATCTGATTTTACATGCTTGTACATTTTTCCCAGTGCCTTAACCCTAGAAGAGCAATAGTGGTGAGGATCTATCCAGCTCAGAGAATATATCTTCTTCTGAAAGACCTCTCTCTCTCTCGCTCTACTTCTACCTGTTTTCATAGGTCACTACTGGATTTGGTTTAGGAATGGTATGTGTACTGTGTATCCATTGTCTTGCACTCGTCCCACATTGTTGTGCATTTGCAATTTATGTAGTCTTATGAAATCTTGCAAGATGGTCCTGGACATTTTGTTCCAATGTATACTAGCTATAGAGAAGACTGACCATAAAAATCCACTTGACTTGACCGGATAATAGACTGAGAAACAATGACAACATTTATTGAATTTCTTCGCAGTAATATGTTATTTATCTACACTGCAGTCAAATCCACACTGACTCGAATGAAGTTTTTAGGTCAATTCACACTTGAACTCGTACCTAAACGTACTCACCTTCTAAAGCGGACCTCTGAAATGAGGATGCTTTAAGAGATGATAACCAAATTAAACAAGCCATTGAGAAGCGACTCCTTTATGACAACAAAGCAAACATGGGGAAGTCTTTTATTGAAACAATGTACACGTAAACACAAATTATTATTCAGGTAGGACACTCATCCGTTACGGACCCATAATAAATAGTACTAATATATAGCAAACAGGAATGTAATATACAAGCGCATACATTATTCAAGTAATAATTCATGGAGGTGCACACTGAACTGACAATTACGTGTTTCTGGTGCAGAAGCAGCATTTTGGCAGCATCTTCAACATGGCAACATCTCCGTCAACCTGGGAGAACAGCAGAGTACTCATCATAAATGTTATAAAACGGCAGCATGAATTCCATTTAGGCTACGCAAAGAATAAAGCAGGATGAAGGAGCAGTGACGAGAAGACTGCAAATATATTGTTATCATATCTTCGAGAAAGTCCAGAACATTCCCGACGCCCTGGAACATGGCGACTAAGTCAGCACCAAACTCCATGGAGCCATTGTGGTACCTTCAAAGTCCCTGGGCAGCTGGAATTAGCCACGGTGAAGCCAAAACATCCAAGAATATGCTCCTGGATTGGATGAAGTTCAGTGTGGTGAGAGTTTATTTTTTGTTGTTGTTTTAAACAGGATGTGAGCAAAACAGAAATGAGACCAGAGAGGAATGCACCATAATGTTTGGAAGAACACTTGAGAGAGTACGAGTACTCTGAGACCAGTTAGTAGGAGCCGAAGGTCCTCACTCTGAGAATCCTTTACTTAAGCATGAGACAAACGGCAGCAACATGGACAGAGTCACCATGGTAACACGCACACATCAGATCAAACATTATTTTCTGCTCTAGAAACAGAACTTCTTATATTCATACAGTATATACATGGTCTAATCGGCTCCATGTCTCTTTTATTGTCTGGGATAAAGAAGCAGGAAGCACTCACAGCAAGCAATATGTATGTGTGTGTGTATGTGTGATATATATATATATATATATATATATATATATATACATGGCGTGTGACGTCATTCATTCAACAATTGCAAGGCTACAGACTAAACACACAGATGCTTTTTTTGCAATATCTGGGGATTTCAACCACATTACACTGGATTCCACCCTTACTAATTTTTACCAGTTTGTTGAGTGTTCAACCAGGAAGAACAGGACAATAGACCTCATGTATGCAAACGTGAGGGATGCATACAGCGCCACCCCCTTACCCCCACTGGGATAGTCAAACCACAACCTCATTTTTCTTCAACAGTTGTACAAACCGAAAGTACAAAGACTACCGCTTACCATCGCACCTTCAGGAAGTGGACAAAAGAAGCAGATGAGGCCTTGAGAGACTGTTTTGAGTCCACCGACTGGAGCATGCTTCAAAATGGAGAGGATTTGGAGGAGGTCACACACTGTACAACAGACTACCTGAACTTCTGTATAGACATAGTTGTTCCCACAAAAACTGTATGCTGCTTTCCAAATAATAAGCCATGGATAACCGGTAATGTCAAGACCCTTCTCAATAAGAAGAAGATGGCGTTCAGAGAGGGGGATAAGACAGAGCTAAGGCGCATAAAGAGGGAACTCAAAGCCAGGCTGAAAGAGGCCAAGGATGAATACAGAAAGAAGGTGGAACCGAAGTTGATGGAGAACAATGTGAGGGAGGTCTGGGATGGAATGAAGACCATCACTGGACTGCGGAAGAGCAGTAGCTCTGTGGAGGGAGAACTGGACAGGCCAAATCAGTTGAATCACTTATAACAATAGGTTCAACTTCCCTGTGCCAGCTCCAATGTAGTGGAATCTCCACCACCCTCTTCTGTTCAACTCACACCTCCCCTCTCACACACGGTGCTCCATGTACCCTCACCATCAAAGGCTGATGTGCCCCCCCAAGGTGAAAACGGCATTGGCCACTAGCCACCTGTCTCCAAACACCAGACACCTCCCGCAGATGCACCCAATCCCTCCCCACCTCCCCTTCCCCCACATAATCATGGCAGATCAAGTTAGAGGACAGCTGAAGAAACTCCGCCCCAGTAAGGCAGCCGGGCCTGACAGACTGTGTCCAAGGCTGCTTAGGCCTGTGCTTCTGAACTGTGGGAGCCACTGAAGCACATCTTCAGCCTGAGTCTCCGTCTTGGAAGAGTTCCAAAACTGTGGAAGACGTCATGTCTCATCCCTGTCCCCAAGAAGCCACACCCAAGTGAGATAAATGATTACAGACCCAAAACTCAGACTCCAGGTATGTCCTGCACTCGACCTGTTACAGTTTGCTTACCAGGAGAAAGTGGGCGTGGATGATGCCATCCCATATCTCCTACACAGGATGCACTCTTACCTGGACAAGGGGAAAAGTGCTGTGAGAATCATGTTCTTGGATTTCTCCAGCGCTTTTAATACAATTCAACCCCTCAGACTGTGACAAGCTCCTGCAGATGGGTGTGGATGCTCACCTGAGATCCTGGATCACGGACTATTTAACAGAGAAGCCACAGTTCGTCAGACTGAAGAACTGCCTATCTGACATTGTGATTAGCAGCACCTGAGCTCCACAGGGAACAGTGCTCTCTCCACATCTGACTTTTGCTACAACACAGAGTCCTGCCACATGCAGAAGTTTTCGGACGATACTGCAATTGTGGGGCATATCAGGGAAGGACAGGAGGAGGAGTACAGGAGCCTGGTGGAGCAATGGTGCAAAGTCAACCACCTACAACTCAACACTGCTAAGACCAAGGAAATGGTAGTAGATTTCCGGAAGTCTAAGCCCGCTCTGCTGCCAGTCACCATTGAGGGGGTAAAGGTGGTAAACACCTACAAGTATCTGGGAGTACACTTGGATAACAAACTGGACTGGTCAGTCAATTGTGAAATACTCTACAGGAAAGGGCAGAGCAGGCTGTACTTCCTGAGGAGGCTGCGGTCCTTCAATGTCTGCAGCAAGCTCCTCCGGATGTTCTAGCAGTCTGTTGTTGCCAGTGTCCTCTTCTATGCTGTGGTATGCTGGGGAGGAAGCACTAAGAAGAAGGATGCTGGACGACTAGACAGACTGGTAAGGAAAGCTGGCTCTGTTGTGGGAGATGAACTGGAGTGCATCACTTCAGTGTCAGACAAAAGGACAATGACTGTCATACTCTCCACAACGTTATCGTGAAGCGAAAGAGCTTGACCAGTTGGAGGCTACGCTCACTGTCATGCACAACTGACAGGCTGAGGAAGTCTTATGTCCCTAGAGCCATACAACTTTTTAACACTTCACTTAGAGGAAGAGGTGAGATAGACTTCTCTCTATAGTCTACCTGCCTCTTCACCTTTTCTTTCATACAGTGGTGTGAAAAAGTGTTTGCCCCCTTCCTCATTTCCTGTTCCTTTACATGTTTGTCACACTTAAGTGTTTCGGAACATCAAACCAATTTAAACAATAGTCAAGGACAACACAAGTAAACACAAAATGCAATTTGTAAATGAAGGTGTTTATTATTAAAGGTGAAAAAAAATCCAAACCATCATGGCCCTGTGTGAAAAAGTGATTGCCCCCCTTACTATAACTGTG
>JAFFST010054064.1:232994-235494 GCA_022414735.1 Noturus placidus
AGGCTCCAGGTTCCCCGTGACCCTGAAAAGGAGTAAGCGGTTGAAGATGGATGGATGGATGGATGTGTGTATATATGTATGTGTGTGTGTGTGTGTATGTCTGTATATGTGTGTGTATATTTATTAATAATTATATTAATAAATATATCATAATAGATTGTAAATTAATAGAATAATAAATCAAACAATAATAATCTAAATAACAATTTGAGTAGGAAAACATCTATGAATAAAATGTTAATAACACATATATAATATATGTGTGTGTGTGTGTGTGTGTATATGTGTGTGTGTGTGTGTGTGTATATATATATAATGTGTATATATAATGTGTGTGTATATGTATGTGTATATTAATAATTATATTAATAAATATATTATAATAGATTGTAAATTAATAGAATAATAAATCAAACAATAATAATCATCTAAATAACAATTTGAGTAGGAAAACATCTATGAATAAAATGTTAATAAAATAAGAAACTATTGTTTAATGATATTGTGCATATATCTTGCTCTCTTTTCATAAGCTAGCGTGGTCGAACCTGTCGTAAAACTTTGTCGTAAAGTTTTCCAGCGACTTACTTTTCCGCCTATTTGTCCGATATATCCAGCCTCTACGCTCTCCTTATTGGATACTTTTGATGTCTGGTTTATGAGTATGAACTACTAGCCAATCACGGAGCGAAGGGCGGACTTTCTCTGGATGTGTGTGGGAGACAGATAGAAACTCTTAGCCTGAACTTCTTCCGGTCTCTTTCTTTCTGTTCGCTTTGCCAAGCTGACATGGACAAGGACACGGCGCCTTTAACTGGGTAAATATCTCAGTTTTAACGCACTATTTTTTTTAACGTTGTACGATCTTTTTAGATATCATGCCTGATTAAGAGCAGTTTTAACAACATATTTAAGACTCCACGTTGACTTTTCTTAGTGTATAAACCGCCACGTGCTGAAGCCAAGCAGCTTGGAGGGTAAATTTAAATAAGTTGGAGTGTAATTTGCAGGAGATTATCATCAATCGTATCATTTTATCTGTTCTTGAGCAACGGGCAGTTTCTCAGCACGCGGTGTGAGTTTAGATGAGCTAGTCAGGCGGTGCCATGTGGCACACGCTGGCGCACGCGCTGCAGCTCTTCTCTATGAAAGCCATGTGAAATCGTCCACAAACTGGAATTTCTTCCTCTTTCATGGATCAGTTCCACTGATTGCATGGCTACATAATGTCCAGGTTTGCTTTCATCTCTGCACCATTGATTGCTGAGGTGACAATGAGGCCTGGGATATCTTTTAACACTGTCCTACTCCTAACATCATTGACGCATCACGTGCACGTATTTACACCTCTTCTTCAACCCCTCTTTTTCAGGATGCCTGGGTGTGCATGTTTTCCTGCATCACAGGTGCATACAGAGTCCTGTGCATACATAATGTCCAGGTTTGCTTTCATCTCTGCACCATTGATTGCTGAGGTGACAATGAGGCCTGGGATACCTTTTAACACTGTCCTACTCCTAACATCATTGACGCATCACGTGCACGTATTTACACCTCTTCTTTTTTTCCCCCCTTTTCAGGATGCCTGGGTGTGCATGTTTTCCTGCATCACAGGTGCATACAGAGCTTCCAAAAGTAATGGCAAGTAATTCATTTCTCCTGACTATTTATGTGCACAGTCTTAGTCACGGCCTAGTGATGGTGGGCTTAGTGATGAACTAGTACCGTGCAAAGAGTACAACTCTGTTCTCAGCAACTCACTGCTGTGCTCAAATCATAGCAGTGCTACTTATGGGAATGGACACTTTATTTATTTATTTTACTTATTAAACCTTGGATCAATTTAAACCCATAGTAACCTTTTGGTTGTTTTCTTCAGGTTATGGATAGCCATCCTGGCCACACTTGAGGTAAATCTCACTTTCTTCTCCTCCCTCCATATATATTTTAAACATTTCTTGTCATGATGATTGGCTTTTTATGTTCAACTGCTCTTATGCCCATGAAAGACATTAGCCTCTCTGAACACCTTGTAATCTTGTTTTTTTTTTGTTGTTGTTGTTGTTGCTGTTTTAAAGAAAATAACTCCTTATTGGACGTTTTAAGACAGCTGTTTTCTATTTTTCTAGCTCTACCTATGCGACCTCGGTTGCGATCTTCATGAAGGTGTTGGTGCTGCATACAAGTAAGCAAGCTGCTTACTTTACCCCACATTTCCTGAGGTCTATCCCGACTGGCCCCTCACAGTGGAGCCGTGTCGTTGGAAATGCCTCAAAGATGAACTCTGTGGTATAGCTTTACCCATCGTGTTACTCCCGTTAACTCTGTGGGCAAATGCTGCAGGACAAATTTGCACTGTGCATTTGTGACTTGAGGACAAATCCAAAGTGAATCAATGTTGTCCACAATAACCTTTGTGGAATTATTTTTATTTCCCCATATTAACATTTTCTTCTCACTGATTATTCGTGTCAACGGGCTGCAGGCCACTCCCGGTTAA
>JAFFST010054064.1:247885-281748 GCA_022414735.1 Noturus placidus
CCCCCCCCCCCCCCCCCCAAGAAGTACAATTTTGTTGCACAATATAATGCAAGATAATAGCCTTTTTCCACAGTTCTTGGTTCACACTGTTAAGCCTGAGAAACGGACAACGGGCGCTAGGCGATGTATTAAATTTGCGAGTTCCTCTTCTGTCACAGGAAAAGGCTATTAAAAACAAGCTCAAGCAAGAAGGAAGACTTGTTTTTGAATTCCTCCTGCCAGCAAATGCAGCTTGTGGTCTTGTATCTAGCTGTGAACAGTGTGTCTTCAGAGTCGACTATTGTCAGCTCTTTTTTTTTTTTTTTTTTTTCATCGCCACAGGCTCTGGGTTGTGTTTTGAAAAGCTTTTTGATATAGTGATATAACATTAACTTCCTTTTGAAATACCCTTTTCCCTGTTTATTAATGTGCACCTATTATGCGTTTTCAGATCTTACCTTTCGTGTAGTGTGTTAAAGAGCTGTTTGTGAATGTGAAATCTCTGCAAAGTTTCAAAAATCAAAGGCGCACGACAAATGGGGTTATTGACTCGCGAAAGAAGGAACTGATTCTGAACAGCTGAAACGAGTCGTCCAGACCTAATTCCAGATTACTTCCTGTATAAACCTATGTAGGTTTGACCCCAACTGACCCCCCCCCCCCCCCCCCCCCCCCCCCAACTGCCTCTGGTCTTCATTGACTGCTCGCGAACGACGTGTACTTTTTGACACACCCTCAAACACTAAAGTTGTAGTTGCATCCTGAGAGAGTTAGGTTCTTGTCTAGAAGACGTTGATTTTTCATGCACTTTGCATGGACTCCCAAAGGACGAGGATGTAAAGCATCAGTGGTAAGAACCCATTTTTGAAACTCCGGCCTTCGTTTGCATTCAAGCCATTTCACTGACGACTGCTTCTCAAATTCAGCTGAAGTCAGTGTGGGATTTGCGAAACGATTAGTCATTAAAGACGGGGCCGTACTCACTTTATTTGTACCATTTTGCGCCTGTGGATCACAGCCTGTAAGTATGATTAATTATCTATATATATATTTTCTACCGAGTGTTCCAAATGCGTCGTTTTACGTTGTATACGTGTACAGAAAGTGCACAGCTGTTAGCCTCTGCTAACCGGCCAATGTTATTGCCAAACTACATATAAGCTGACGAATGAGAAACATCCTTTTCTCGTCATGCTTGTGATGGTGGCTCGGGTCGATCTACCGATGCATCACTATCGGACTCACACTGATGAGATAAAACCAACAGAGCTGAAATTCAGACATGGTGGTGGGCTTTTCCTCTTCGACACACGCTGTAAGCGGTAGACCAATCGCAACAGATTAGGACATCTGACCAATCAGAGCAGAGTAGGCTCTCTGAAAGGAGGAGTTTAGAGTGAACGTATCTTTGAGCGAGTCATTTGTGACCCTGAGAAAAAGAGGTGATGCTGCAATGTAAATTATGAGAAAATGAAGAATGTTTTTTGACCTTGGACACATGTAAACCCATTGTATGAGACCTCTAAAACAAAATCAGGCACGTTTTAAAAAGCATAATAGGTACACTGTAGGACAGAATAATTCCACATACCTGCTTTGGCAGATGGTGTGTGTTTGCTTGTTTGTTTGCTTACTGCGTTCTCTGCGAAGTGTCTCGCGGTGGTGTCGAATGCGAGCCGTGACAGCCCAGTGTGTGGGCCCATGTGTGGCGAAAGTCGCTTACTGTTCAAAATGCCGTTGTGGGCTCTCACGCAGTTTGCTGCTTCACTCTTTTTTAGCTGGCATGGTCAAAAGGGGAAATTCAGCTGCGTCACCGGGGACGAAGTGTAAGGCGAAAGAAAAAGTGCCCAATCTATTCATACACAACACTGAAGCACTGTTCGATTTTGTGTCTTGTGGTTCTGGAGTTACGCACCCACAATGCACTGCAAAATGGTGGATGCAGTTCCAGGTTCCTGTCTTAAAATTTAACAACTCCACCCAGAAACACATTAAATCTGTTTTAGATTGAAATATTTGTTACGTGTTTACCAATTCTAGTGCTAATTTGTTGCTTGCTGCTGTATTTTTCTTCGTTTCGATTAAAGACTTGGAGGTTGGCTGTCACGCCGACGTCACAGGCGGACATCTTAGTTAGCTAATCTAATAGGAGAAGGGGAAAAAAGACACACTCAAACATAAGGGATAACAGTCATGTTTTGGTGCCAGTTCCAACACCGTTCATCCTGTTAAAAAGTTTAACCCCCCCCCTCCCAACCACACACACACACCCCCACTCTGTAGTGTTCTTGAGCATCGTGTTTGCACCTTTTGTAATAGTCGTGTACGAGTCCCTCAGTTGTCCTCTGTGTGAGAGGATGGATCTCAACATCATATAGCCGCTGTAGAAAATGGGTCAAATATGCAGAATGTGCAGGACCTGGAGGATTTTTATGAAGAACAGTGGGCAGTTTAACTGCTCAGGACAAACGAGGGACTCGTGAACACCTCACAGAACATAAAAGCAGTCGTTGATCATCCAGATAATGACAACACAGTATTAAGAATAAACTTTTGAACTGGTTCATTTGTGTAAATTCATTTATTATTGTGCATTGTGGACTAATATTTAAACATCTGTTGTGTGAAATAGATTATTCAGGGCAGCACTAAATCAAAAACAAAAGGTAAAATGTATGATTCCTGATGAACATTTAGCAGAATCTGCAAATGTAAACGTATGACCTCGCGCATAGGTAATGCAGGAAAATGCAAACGGACCATGTTGTTGATGGAGCTGCTAAAAAAAAAAAAAAAAACTCGAAAAATCATTACACAGTCAATCTTGGAAGAGCATCGGCTCATTTTAGGAATGAATTTGCAAGTCGTTGATGTCATGAATTTGGCTTCTACCTTTAAGGCAGTGAATGAAATAAGCCTATTGAATTATCATTTGAAGCTTTTTTTCTGTCAACAGTATGTTGTCAAGCATGCGAGTCAAAAAGGAGAAGCTTTGTTGCTCCAGTTGTCTGATTTAATGGCCGGCAGGTTCACTGCCTCTCTCCTACTCGACTGTAGCGGCTTGAACATTGAGTAATCGACAAAATGTACCAGTGTGGTCTATGCATAAGCAGCCATATTCGTCCAGAATGACTGAACTAGACTGTAAACACCTGGCCTCGACACAATGCTTCCCCTCCGGCGATTTGGAAAAGCCTTGGTCGTGCACCCTGAGAGTTTCCCAACAGCTAACAAAACCCCTTTGAGAAATTCTGCCCTATTTTGGCAGCATCAGATAAGATTCTGCTCTCCAGAATCAACAAACCTGGTGCACCCTCACCCCTTACTGAGGAGAAAAACAATATGGGGGACTGATTTGAAAGGCCATAAATGAAGGCTGCTCGTCTCACCCTGGTTCTTGGGTCTGGTTTTACGAGTGGCATAAAAATGGTGCCTGGTACCCTGGCGTGTGTGTGTGTGTAAGTGTGCGTGCGATGGGTTCTGTTTGCATAGGCCGAGTCATGCGGCAAATGTATTCAAATACTGTTCGTTTTTTGCAATATCTCTGTCAAAAGAGACTTCTCAGTTAATGCAGTAACATTTATCATTTGAATTTTTGTGTTTTAACTATGTGACTAAACTCCGTAGATCTAGTTCCCGCCTATAGGAAATGTTGAGGCAAACATGCCCATATGGTTGTTAAACAAAAGCTTGAAGTATCATGTAATTATCACAGAGAAGTGTTCACGTGTTATTTCTGCTGTCTGCTACTATTTTAGCCCCCGTTTCCCAGTCACAGACTTATTACTAACGAAAACCAGTTCTCTTTGTGGAACAGACTATCCTCGCTGCCAGTATTTGCTTCACGTTTATTTTTATGAGAATGCAGGGGGGATTTTTGGAATCCGGCACTCTTGTCTCCTATCAAAGATTGTGTAGTGTGTACGACTTTTCTGTAGTATCCATGCACAAACCTTTTGGCCACCAAACGAATGATCGCAAGCGATTACAGTCATGTAGTGCGAGATCGGGTCAACGATTCGGAGATTCTGAAAGTCGTGTAGCTCAGCTTTCTCATAACAGCTTGGGAGCTCTTCGAGCCTCTTCGTCATGCTCAGCAAGTTTTCTCGTGTGTGTGTGTGTGTATTTGTTTGTTCGTGGTTAGCCACACCATCATGCTGTTTCATTTGGACGTGCATCCAAATATAAACATCTCTATACATTCATCTCCCTTTTCTCCTCTACAGATGCAAGTTTTTCAGTTTAACCGAAACCCCCGAGGATTACACCATCATAGTCGACGAAGACGGCTTTAAAGGTATGTTTAGAGGTTCTGAAGCCTCACAGGCAGAAACGAAAGATCACACATCCTCCCCCATCCTGACACACTAGCAATGTTTGACCACATATTGCTTCATCAGCCATTTCGCTTCCATTACGGGTTAACCGAGACTAAGCTGTCGGCCCGTTTGATTTTGTGGTTGACTGAGTGAATGTGTGTCATTACACCCGGGCTGCCAGCATCACCATGGATACCGGAGGCTGTGGGTCATGAAGCAGGTGCAGGTATTCTACCATCGTTGACGATAAAAAAGGTTATGACCCACATCTAATACAAAATGCGGTTCACTGGTGTGGAGATGAACAAAGCCATAATTTCCTGTGCGGTACTTCTAGGTGGATTATTGATTATTCATTCAAAAGTTTAAAAGGTATTAAACTCCTTTGCAACACTTCAGTGACTCCTCTGCCTCTCTTTCAGAACTGCCCGAGTCGGAGTATCTCAGCGTAGCGGATGCAACATGGTTAGCTCTCAATGTGGTGTCGGGGGGCGGCAGCGCCACCAGCTCTCAGCCAATCGGCGTCACCAAAATCGCCAAGTCTGTCATTGCCCCCCTGGCCGACCACAACATCTCTGTCTTCATGCTGTCCACCTACCAAACGGATTTCATTCTGGTGAGTCGCAAAGTTGCTGGGAGATTCCAGAGCTACGCTATTTGCTACGTGTACCTCATAGAAATCTATCTTTGCCGTTGTTCTAATGTTTTATGAGCTGCAGTCAAGTTCAAGTTAGGTTCCTTTTGGACTCAACAATGCCGTCAACTTCAGGAGTCCAGTCTTTACGCCTTTATTTCAGCTGGCTAGTTAGTGTACCAGCGGTCTCGGTGAAGTCGGGATTCGCGTGGCCAGGTATTCTGAAAAGTGGAAAATGCTGCCTACACAGGCTGTATTCGAAGGCAGGAAGGCATTGAGTCATGCTTGAATTTACAAACAATGCAGTTAAATTTTCATTAGTACCTATTTGAAAATAGATTTTTACATTAATCTTTTCTTTTCATACATGTCCTGTAATCTGGTGTTTCAGCAGGAACCATACAGGACAAAATAGGCAGCAGAAAATATGAACTTTTGACATTAACAACAGATAACTCGTGTAGCTATCTTGTTATGAGGCAGCAAGACGTAGACCAGTCCAAGCTCTGGTTTATTAATTACTGTTATTATCTGTATGATCTCTGACGGGTACAATTCAGTCTTTTACAAGTGGGGGGTCATTTACTGGAATGCAGGGCTGCCGAGGCTTCATGTTCTTCCAGCCAGAAATAACTTTGACACAGTTTAAAGTGGATATTATGGAACAGTTCTTTTTATTAAATAATTGTTTACAGTGTTTTCCTAATGAAATTTAAATGGGCATGCTGTTAGATCAGGGGTGTCCAATCTTATCCGGAAAGGGCCAATCAGAAGCCACACCTGATTCCACATGTTTAATCAGTTGATTATGGTTTTCAATAGACTCAGGTATGGCTTCTGATTGGTTGGAATGGAAACCTGCACCCACACCGGCCCTTTCCGGATAAGATTGGACACCCCTGTGTCAGAGGAAACTAATCAGCAGTGGGGTAGTTTATTGTTACTGTTACCACCCCAAAGTGTTTTTTTCCTCTTATACCACAACAGTTTGCCAATGAGAACAACTTGGTATTTATTAAAGGACGAGATGTCATTTTTATCCGTTACGTTTAATGTTGTGGAACATTTGCCTAACAAGTTCAGTTTCATTATTACAGCTATAAAGTTGTTTGCTTTTTTTTCTCTCTCTCTCGAAGGTAATATTAAGTAGCTTGTCATGTTACCAAGTTAGAGCTTCAAATCTGACTATTACAAAGTGCTGAAACTGGAGACTCCTTCCACAAATGTTAAATAAATGGTTGTGTTGTTGCAGAAAACATTACCATATCAAAAGTTACACACATTTGTGTATGTATTTCGACCTTGTCAGTTAATGCATACACAAATCTTCCTGTCAGATTTGACTCTTGCATATTTAACAGGCAGAGCTGTATATTCTCACTGTTAAAAGTTTTGCTTGCACAGTGCATTTCACAGTAGAATAGACATCTGGTCCGTGCTGAAAGGCACACAGGGGAACGCAAAGAGGCGCTTCGTTGTAGAGGTCAGCGTTTTGATCATCTAGAATATCGGATTGCCCGGGTAAGGGGTTTCAGACTCCAGGCCGCAGACCTGCTGGGCTTTTACACTCCGCCTAATATAAGACAACAAATTTAACTAATCACCAGGGCCTTTATGGCCTGACTTTGGTCAGAAGAGAGAAAACAAATCATTGTGCCTCAAACGTTTATGTGCGCGATGTAGGGTAAAATTAGACATTTAAAATCTAAAATATCTGCTGTAAATCATTGCTCCTTGTTTGAGTGCGCAGTATAGCAGGCTTTCAGCTTGCAGTAACTCTCGGCGTCCTCTGGTGGTGTCGTCATTTCAGGTAAATCAAGCAAACTCTGGTCACTCGGTGTCAAAAGTGTGCAACGCTTCATTTTTTGGTAGTCGTAGTATTTCAGGCTTTCAATGTGATCGTGATGGTACACTTATTTCGCAACATGAACACCGCGTCACATTACTCAGACTGAAGTTAGGGGCGAAGTGCACTGTTTGAGACACAGCATGTACCGTCTTGAGTCCTGGGATGTATTTTCTTCAATCCCTTTATGAAAAAAATAAGCAGGCTTTACCTGCCTTGCATATGAAATCTGTAATTTAAGCATATTACATGGGAAAATATGCCGCTGTCTCAGCTAGAATTTATTTTATTGTTGAAAAACAACTGTCCATTGAGCTAGGTGAATAGAAAAAGCAAGACGCACAGACTTGCCCACTAGGACGACTGCTCGTGCTTGTCGTCTCAGCACATTTTTCTCTTTGTGTGTAGCGACTGTGTGAATCTCCTTTCCCTGCACGAACGCACACATACTTATCAGCTAAATTTTCTCTCTCTCTCTCTCTCTCTCTCTCTCTCTCTCTCTCGCCTTCTATGCCCCCCTCCCCCACAGCCCACATGCTCTCCAGGACCTGTTTATGAAAATAAAAAAGGCGAAGCCAATGGTAATCTGGAGGTGGTTATGTAAAGAGGATCAGTGTGGCCTCTTGCTGGAATTCACCGGAACACTCTCCTGGCTGCAGCCTTTTTGGGGGAGGGGGCAATGAAAGAGGGGTTAGGGGGGGTTGTTGTTCCACCTCTCTTACTCGGGCCGGTGCAGATCCCCTTTGCTTCTCCTCCTCCTCCTCACCCTGGTGTGTGCGTATGTGTGCGTTTTATAAATAGCAGGGCCTGTCCTAGCTTCTGGAGCTAGGCCGAAGTGAACCCCTTTATCTGACTAATCTTGGCCGGGAGACAAATCTAATGCCCATGTTTCTCACTTGTTTTATTTGTTTATATATTTCTGCAGGCCTAGTTTTCTATTGCATGTGGAACTGGAATCACTCTTGTGAGGCTTTGTATTTCAAAATGGCTCAGGGTGACTATTTTTCTCTTTTGGAAATATTTGATTTTCACAAGATAATGATAGTCAGATGTATCTGTCGGGGATATTGTATTGCTTGTCCTATGGTGATAAAATAGTCCGTACAGAAAGGCGATCCATAGGGTTTCCCTTGATATGTTGGGGTTTTTTTTTTTCCCCTCCCCTGCCTAGAGTCTGTTTAACATGGGCTCTGTTGGACATGATTGAATTTCAGTCCAACTGTTTGCTCAAGACATCCTTGTGTGTTTTTCCTTCTTTTCTCTGTAATGCGTTTGGGAGTTGTTGCCGCTGTTTGAAATGCAAATGCGTGTTTTGTTGTTTTTTCTTTTTCTCTCGGTTAGACAGGCCTGGCGAGTGGACACTTATTTCCTTAACAGGGATGCTCTTCACTGGAAATTCACTGCAAAGTCAAGTTTAGTAACTCCACAGAATGCTTGATGCGAAGGTGGTGACTACATTGGCAGCTGAGGCTCAGATTACAGGCACACTGGTAGAAACATAGCAAGGAACCTAACAATTGTCAAAGCAGTGTAACTAATCCTTTAAACATAGTGTAGGGACTATTGAGTGTCTTTTTGTGCCAAGTGATTGTGCTTTTTTTTAATTTTGTAGCTGTTTAGTAATTTAAAAAAATATTCAGTCAGTCTACACTTGGCCTCCTATCCCAGTAATGATTGCTTTTTTGTTTTTAAGCAAATGACTGTAGGGTGTAAACGTGTGATATAACATGTTTTGCAGTAAACAGTGAGGGACAGCTAGCACCACTAGCATAGTTCATTGTTAGCCACACTAGCATCCCTTTTATTTTGGTTTACTTAATGGCACTGAGTCCCAGGTTTGGTGCCCTCATGTGCTGTGCAAATTTTTTAATTCAGATCATTGAATGTTTGGAGATTCTTATCATTTGCAACAGGAACAACATGGACGGAAACCAGCATAAGAGCAGGTGGAACTTCTGTCTTGGGAAAGGACCTTGCCCAAGTGTAGTATCAGCAAAATTGAACTTTATTGTCTTTTTTTTTTTTTTTTTTGCAGTAAATATACTGAGAACCGTCACTAGCCATCGATGTTGGTTCATTCATCTTCAGTATGGCCTTTATATGATTCAGAGTCGCAGGGGATCTAGAACACTGGGTGCAAGGCAGGGATACATCCTGGAAGAGAATGCCAGACTATCTCAGAGCACCATGCACACACACATTCACACCCAAATTCCAAGTTATTTGGAAACCAGAGAACCTAGAGACAACCACAGAGACTTGAAGAGAACATGTGAACATCAGTTGTAACTCAGGCTTTGGGCTTCCCATTGGAAGGTGTGTGTTCAAATGCCAGTATTACCAAGCTGCCACTTTTGGGCTCTTGAGCAAGGCCCTTAACACTCAAGTGCTCGCTTTGGTTAAATATGGCAGAGGTAAATGTGAAACTCGAGGTCAGGATGAAACCTGGGAGTGTAACGACTTCAGTGAAGCAAAATTCACAAGGGTTATGAGACGCTGAAACATCTTGGCAAGCTTACGGTTGGCAGTGTTAATGTGCCAACTAACTGCTACATTGGACCACCTGCCGTTTGTGCAACAGAGAGTGAAGCCTACATACATCTTCAGAAGTTCATTTTCTCCACAGTTATGTCCTTTTGGTTGCCAGAGAGTTGCCATGTGGTGGCCTTAAGGTGACAGCGCTACGCTCTATTACCAGTCACTCGCACTGGTGTTATGTAAAACGTAATTGAGAGAGATGTCCATGTTGTGGATGGCACCGTGGTGCAGCAGGTAATGGTGCCGTGTCACACCTTCAGGGACCCCAGTTCGATCCTAAACTACTGCCTATGTGGAGTTTAGAATGTTCTCCCAGAGTAGTGATTGTTTCCTTTGAGTTCTCTGGTTTCCTCCCATCGCCTAAAACCATGATTGTAGATGGTTTGGTGATTAAGTGCCCCTAGGTGTGAAAGTGTGTCTGCATGGTGCCTTTGATGCCCTGGGGTCCCATCCATGACCCTGACCAGGATAAACCAGTTACAGAAATGAATGAATATTCATGTTGGCAGCTATCCGGCTAAGTTTTGCTTACTTAAGAGTAATGATGCAGGCATTTGTATACTAACAAACAATGTTTAAATGCAAAGGAGTACACGTACAGTCCAAATAGATTCGCTCACTTTGTATTTAAAACATTTGAAAGCTGTTGAGTTGAATAGAACTGAATAGAACTGAAAAGAACGGAATCCAACTGCATGGGATCCTAGGGATTAAGATGTGTAACCAGTAACCCAACCTCTTGTTTCTCTCTCTCTCTCTCAAATATGATGTTTAATTACAGTTAATTACGATTAATAATCATGTCAATCCTCTTTGGACTTTCTAAAGCACATCTTTCTTACGTTTGGTTCTCTGTGTCCAGGTCCGAGAGAGGGATCTCCCCATGGTCATGCACACGCTTTCCTCCGAGTTCACCCTCCTCAGGGTGGTCAATGGCGAGACGGTAGCCGCCAACTGCTCGGGAGTCACCAATGGTTTCGTCAAACCTAAACTTGGTAAGAAATTCTTTACATGCACAGGGGCATCAGTTGACATGAGAGTTCATTTTGCACCCCCATTTGGCTCTCTGATAACCTATGCATGCCTGGATAGCATTTTCCATCCATCTTTCATCTCTTTCTCTCTGTCTCCCTCTCTCTCAGTCCCACGTCCCATCATTCACCCTCTCTCCAGTCCCAGTAACATGTTCTGCGTAACAAGTCTGGACCCAGACACACTGCCCTCTGTGGCCACCTTGCTCATGGACGTCATGTTCTACTCAGGAGGGTAAGTGCCTCGCCTTCTCTCACATATGGCCAATCCTGAAAGCCATCTGCTAGCTTGATAGGAGAGCAGATAGATGAGCGGCAGTCTGCAGGAGTGTAGTAAGATTGCGGGGGCAACCTCACTGTACCCATATTGTCTTTGGAGAATATGTATGTAAGAGTATAATTATTCACACTGATTAGCACACTTGCTCATAGTGCAGCGTGTAAGTAAATGTCTATAATTCCAATATGGTTGATCAGAGAGATGTAAATCAAATTAAAGCTGACATTCTGCACTTTGACATTATTTAAAGTCCACTGTGTTTGATTACACAGCCAGCGCAACAAACCCGTCGCTGCCAAATTAATTACAGACTGTACGGTGTAAGCCCTGATGACCGGACACATAAGCACTCAGCTTTGAAGACAGCCATACAGGCGCATTACTACGCATATTAGAGAGCAAAGCCACTCAGCAGAGTTGCTTTTCTGGTATATGTCTCATTTGAGTATTTTGCTGAACTCCTGACCTTGCTGCACTGCCGTAAGAAAAGCATGTTTTGCTTTAGACTGGGTGTCTGTTGAGATTCCCTGTCGTGCTTTTGTTCATGACAGAGGGAAGGAGGCAGGAGCACAGAATGAGGATTCAGGGCACATCCGCTTCTTCTCCTTCTCCCTGATCGAGGGCTACATCTCCCTGGTTATGGATGAGCAGACTACTCGAAGGTTATGCCTGTCTCCATTATTCACTATTATTCATAGTACAGGTGGACAGAGGTGTGTGTGTCGTCACTAGAGAGAGGTTTGATTGATTGCACTGGAATGTGAACGCGGCTCTGATTGAATCACGAGTCGTCCAAGAAAAAAAAGCTTGTGTGGGGGCGGGGGTTACATATCTGGTGCTGACATACAGTTTCTATTTTGCTAGATTCCCCAACAATGTCCTCTTTACCAGTGCTTCGGGAGAACTTTGGAAAATGGTTCGCATAGGAGGACAGCCTTTAGGATTTGGTGAGTTTTAAGATGCAACTGCAAAACTCTGCTAAAGCACCAATTACTTTGACCTGCTGAAAAACCCTGATTAAATATAAAGCTGATTTTTATTTATTTAATAGCAAATGCAAACCGCATGAGTTGTTGGTTTTTTTTGGTCTGCTCATCAGATGAATGTGGGATTGTGGCCCAAATATCGGAACCTTTGGCGACAGCTGACATTCCAGCCTACTACATCAGCACCTTCAAGTTTGACCATGCTCTGGTAAGTTGTTGTTTTTTGAGGGCAGATAGCGCTTTCCTCGGAGTGTGTTACACTACCATGTGACTCAGCATGAACAGCAGTTTGAAAGGTTTGGTTGGCTGATGTTAGCCATCATACCTTGCCCAGTTGCTATCTGTCATCTGGATGGGATTCAGCAAATGTCAAATTTAAAGAACCCCCCCTCTCAAAAAAAATAAAATAAATAAGACCATAGTTAATTGAAAAGGAACTGTCTAAAGTTAGCCATTGTGATTTCCCACAGGTTCCAGAGGAGAACATCCAGAGTGTGATCAGAGCCTTGAGGACCAATGAGAGCACAGGACAGTGAGATCGGACATGAGCTTCTCCAAGTCCATGCTAGAATATCATTTTCAAAAGTGCCAAGAGCTTTTTGAGGATTGCTGTTGTTAGGGGGTGGGGATGAGAATGAAAGGGGTGTGTGTGTGTGTGTGTGTTTGAGAGAGGCAGATAGAGAGCCAGCTGGGTTGCTTTAGTTGCACTCTCCCACTTTCATTAGACTGACTGTGCCAATACCTGTGTCTCAGCCTCCTGGCCCAGAGTGCATCCTTTTCTACAGGGACCCTCAGCTAGTGTGACTGCAGTGTTAGATCTTTCTCCTTTCTTCCCCTCTGCCTTATACCTTACATTCTCCAGACCCCAGTTCACCATGACAACAAGGCCTACTGAGACGTGGGCTGGGATATTTTTTTTCCCCGATTCATTGCAAATAACCACAATGTATTAGCAACTGGTCCTCTTTAATAGAAGGCCAAGAATGTACACCACCGATGTTTGTTTGTGTAAACGTCCGTTTCGTTGCTCATCCCTTCTCTCGTACTGTGCCAAGTCACTTTAGGCCTAAACTGACTACCTGAGTGTGTGGGGTTTATTTTGTTGTGTTTGGCATACAATTTGAAAAGCCATTGTTTTAAATAACGATATGGCTTGATCACAAGTTTAATTTCTAAGAAAGCTTTTGTCATCTGTTTGTGAAACTGGTTTTGTTTTTCATTTGCCCTAGTTTCACCTAAAGCCCGTGCTCAAGTTATGAATAAGTTGTTTTTCTTGTATCTAAACTACAATCAATGGGTTTCTGTGCTCCAGCTCCGAGGTGGCGTCAGTCTGGTGGGAGGGGTGGAGATTTACCAGATTGGAATCAAACATCACAACTGATCTGACTCTTGTTCTTTATTTTCTGAATAGAGTTGGTTTGAGGGATTTCGTCTCACTTTTTTTTTTTATTATAACTGAAAAACTACAGAATGGATTGCAATTTACTGTACACTATATATTTGGACATTTTCTTCCCGTTTTTCACATGTGAAGCTGTCTTGTTTTATAACTGAAAAGAGAGAGAAATGGCACGCAATACTTTAGCTTCTTTACCAAGTTTTTACCTTTCAGCATTTTTCAAAAGACAAGACGAAAGGAATTACAGTCCTTCATTGAATGTTAATTGGGGGTCTAAGTGTTAAAGGACACTGGCGTTAGTTTAGGCCTTCAACTCTCACCCCAGTCTGCACTTTATTTAAGGTCTTTCCTAAAGATCTTACTGATGTGAAAAAAAAGTGGGGAAGAATAATCGCTCCTTGGAAGGAATCTCTTTTTTTTAAAAGGGTCACATTTGTTGGTCTTAACGCACGAATGGATGGGTTTTTTTTCCCCCCTTCACAAGATTTTTCCTTTCTTCTTTTTTTTCCCCCTGTTAGATCTGATTAGCAGAACCCATGTATTTATCAATGTTAAAAATAAAAGGGTGACCTATTTCTCCTCTGACCATTAAAGAAATTAAAACAAATTTTTTTTTTCCATCTTGTAGTGTTTGTCATTAATTGTCCTGGCCTGCTTTTCCACATCCCCGTGCCTAAGCTTTTATATTTAATTTCCATGGAGTTGCCATAGAAATGGAGGAGTGCCAGCCAACTGCAAGATTTGTCTCATGCTGTTTGTTTTTCTTTAATTCACTACCACCAGCAACCGATCAAGAACATGGGAGTGATGGCATGATCCTCTGCTTCTCTATTATGTTTAATGATAAGACAAGTTTATTACAGAACAAATTTGAATCATTGTACAATGAAGCCAAGTGAAACAGATGTTCGGTCAGTCACATCACATTTCTGGATCTTGGTTTTGGATCACAGGGTAGGAGATGCTCCTGTGCATGCAGCTGAACATCACAGATCAGGGCCTGGTATTAATAATCACTTACTGAATGTGCATGGATTTCCAGATGTCACAGTTTTTCATATCCATGACGTGTTGTGTATCCTAGTGACATTGAATACACTTCTTGCTTTAGTGCACGGTAGAGGCACACACCTTCAAGCTCGGTTGTGTCAGAAAAGGAAACAGTTTGAGGTCCAATACATCTTGAGCTCATATGATCGACTTGACCAGCGCCACCATATGATCCACGCCACACGCGACGTCCACCACATGACCTGGTACAGTCACCTGCAAAAATCATGCATGGTCATCTTGAGCAGTTTTAAATCGTTCTCCACTAGCACATGTATAGTGTATTAGGTTTAAGCATGACAAAGGTGAGAAGTTTGCAGCGTACGAACCCTCCATGGAAAATACTGGTCATCCCGTTTCCCGATTCCAAGACATCCTCGCACGTTCTTACCCCAGACGAAGAGTTCGCCACGATCTGAAGAAAATAAAAAACGAACCAGCACCCTTAACTAAAATCCCAAAAGATACATCACAAGAATGATGTCAGATTTTAGTTGAAACGTCTGTTGCTGAGAAAAAGCTGCATACAATCAGTATGAAAATAAATGGAATTTACAGCAACAAGATTTTTAATGTCACAGATGTTTTTCTTGTACTCGTTCCAATACGTCATCGTCTCCATTCAACTACTGACACAGGGGCGGGGCGTGTTTGGTGGATGCTCCACATAAACAGATTAAAACCCACATGTAATCCTTGATGTGGTGAAATAATACACATTTATTATTAACATTTTTAGAAGGAGGTGTTCATAACTGTACAGGACTTGTATAATATGTGTCTCCAACCTGTTCAGACATGCATCATCTTTTCTCAAAAGATAAAGGGGAGGCAAACCTTTGCAAACACTTGACTGTTGCTACGTGCTGCAGCTCTAACACTTGCACTATGCCTCACCTGTGATGGCTGCGAAGTGGTTGAGCCCACAGCGGATGTGAGACACTTTTACCGTTGGGTTGAACTCCGACTTCCCGAAAAGCGCCGCTGGCACCTTCTCTGGGATCTCGGACTCGGCCAGATTAGGCCCTTTCCCTAGGATTCCATAGCCCCACACAAACACTTCTCCATCCTCTGCAAACAAACATCTATTACATCACTTGATTCATCATGCACCGACCTCAAGGACACCTAGTGAGCTCACAGGATAATTTCATTTTAATTACAATTGGAAATCTGCCAGGACAAAATACGGAGATATATCTAGAACGTGTGTCTAAACACTATAAATCACTTTGGTGGATACAAAACAATCTAGCGGGCTCTCTTATACTATGCCAAGGTTTCCAATTATGCAAGCGGCTGATTAGGCTAACAACGTGCGGCAAAACAAATTCGTAGTTTCTATGCAAAGACACGGAACTCACCGTTGAGTACGGCGACTTGAGTTCCCCCACATGCCGCTTGCATCACCTTACCTACTCCTTTCAGAGGAAGCATGCGTGGAGCGCTGACCTATAAAATGATAAGACGGGTGCAGCATAAGTTCACGTTAACAAGCTAAACAAAAATCTTCAGTTGTGTTCCAAGAAGAGAAACAATCTTGAATCCTGAGCTGAATTTGCCAAATCCCATGTAACAGCTCACACAGGGACACTACAAAACTAATAAACAGATTTAAAAAGTGTTCTTTTTCAAGGAAAAACATGTAATCCTTGATATGGCAATGCTTTGTTTAAGGACACTCCGGTGTCAGTAAGTTTTTGTTTTTTTACCATGGGAAGGTCTTCAGGGCTTCACGATTTGCAGTTTCTCTGTAATATCCATCCATTTTCCATACTACTAATCCTACACAGTGTCACGAGGAGCCTGGAGCCTATACCAGGGAACGCGGGGCACAAGGCATTGTGCCAACCCATCATAGAGCACAATCGCGCACACACTTTCACACACTATGGACTATGCATACAACGCACATCTTTGGACTGTGTGAGGAAACCCCAGAAGCACGGGGAGAACACGCGAACTCCACGCACACAGTGCCGAGGCAGGATTTGAACGCCGGATCCCAGAGGTGCGAGGCAAACGTGCAAACCAGTAAGCCATTGTGCCACCTTCTCTGATATAAGAAAGACTCATGACGGAACTGGAACTAACTTGTTTCGTGGATTTTTGCTTAAATCATACCTGAGTGGTCTCTGTGACCGAGGCGAGTTGCAGGTACTCCGAGTTGCCCCAGCCAAAGACGTGACCCTCTGTGGACACAGCCAGGCTGCAATCTCCATACGTGCTCACCTGCTGAACTTTGACCCCTTCCAGGTCACCACCAACTGGGACAGGAAACACAGCCTTGTTGTGATGGCCCAGACCTGAGGAGTCACATCACTTGCTTAATCACAATCATAGATCATGCTTAAGCCTCTGAGAAAAGGAGCAAAAGCGAAAATCACTGACCTGTCTGTCCATCCGCACCCCAGCCACAGGCATACACAGAGCCTGATTCAGTCAGGAATAAACTGTGGTCCTGCCCACACACCACCTAGAGGACAGGACAGTTTATTTACCAAAAAAAATATCTCCAGTGTATGGGTAATAACCATCCATCCATCCATCTTCAACCGCTTACTCCTTTTCAGGGTCACGGGGAACCTGGAGCCTATCCCAGGAGGCATCGGGCACAAGGCGGGGTACACCTTGGACAGGGTGCCAGTCCATCGCAGGGCACAATCACATACACACTCACACACACACACATTCATACACTACGGACACTTTAGACACGCCAATCAGCCTACCATGCATGTTTTTGGACTGGGGGAGGAAACCGGAGTACCCGGAGGAAACCCCCGACACACGGGGAGAACATGCAAACTCCGCACACACATGGCCCTGGCGGGACCCGAGCCCTGGACCCTGGAGGTGTGAGGTGAACGTGCTAACCACTAAGCCACCGTGCGTCCTTGGGTAGTAACATTATTATATTTTGTACATAACATAGTTGTATGTTATGGGCACCCCAGCCAAAGACGATATTTTATTGGTTTTTGAAGCTAGCATAACTTCTGCTGGTTAGGCCTTAACTGACACTTGTTCGGCAGATCAAGAATTGTCATTAGATATAACAATCTCAGAGCGAAATACATTTTCTGACTCTTCAAACCTAACCACGAGTACCTCTTAACCCTACAAAATATACCAAAGTACTTCCAGCTCACAATTTTCACTGTTAAAAATGTCATTAAGAAATTGCAGTTAAGTGTCAGTGTAAAACTCAAGGAAAGACCCGGAAGACAGAGTAAACTCGTAGATAGAACTGCCCGTATGCTGCCCTGAAGGCAAAGCAAATCCCCTGTATGACCTGCAAGAAGGTTTAATTCTGTTCTACTCTGCAGTGATGCATGCACAAACTTGATCTGCATGGAAGAGTCATCGGAATTCAACCTTACCTGCGACAATAATCAATAAAGCTGGTTTATTAATCAGGAATCAGACTGAGCTCCTACCAGAAAGAGGTTTGTCAGGTAAACAGTATTACAGTTGCAAACAAAATTATTCAACCCCCACTGCAAATCAGGTTTATTGTCAAAATTTACAGATTTTCAGTTGTTTGCAATGAACAAATCAAACAAAAGTCATTGAAATAGCTCAACACAACAAATGCTTATGGTGTTCATTGAAACCTGTTGCCACCAAGTCTTGCTGCAGGTTTTTTGTAGTCACTCGAGGGTTTGTCCCCACAACCTACCTTCTCAGAAATCTTGTTGCAGCCGTCGATAGCTTCCTTGTTCTGCCCCGTCCAGATATTTAATATATTTTCTACCCCTAGCCAGTTCATGTATTTCATGTGTTCCAGCTCAAGCATACCTGTTGCAGCTAAAGATTGATTAATTGCATCATGTGTGCTTGAGACAACACATGTTTTGCATATTTGTGCTGGTGTGAAGGATTCTATTCAAGGGGTTGAATAATTTTGAGTTGAATTTGGGGAAACCACTTGAAGCATTCGTTGTGTTGAACTCTTTCAATTGCTTTTGTTTGATTTGTTTGTTGCAAACAGCTGAAAGTCTGTAAATTCCTACAATAAATCTGACTGATTTGCAATGGGGGTTGAATAATTTTGATTGCAATTGTAATGAGTCATGTTCCAGGGGTCCTTTCAAATAAATAATTTCCCATTGTGTCCTTTTACAGAGCTTATTAAATCATAGGTTTTTTAAGCAATTCTTCTCCCACAATACATTACCAAAATACATTCTGATGATGATGCATTCACCCACCTGAACAACTCGACTATCAAATCCCTCGATCTTGTGGACAAGATGGCTGCCGCTGCAAAGAGGACAGAAATAAAACCGGAGCACTGAACCAAGTATCATCTTCAGCATGATATTTCAAACATGCCTGCATGTCTTAACAAGATTACTCCAAGAGTTCATGTAATGCCTTCAAACTTTTGATTAAAAAATAACTATTAAAATATTTAGTGGGGACAAATGTGCTCATCGACTTCCAGCTGAAGAAGTTATACTTCCTCCCAAAAGCTTTTGGAAAAAGCCATTTCTAAGGACTGAAGTATCTAACTCATATGAGAGTAAAGCAGCGGGCCTCAAACTTTCCAAGAAGATTTTAACTTTCACTGAGTTATAGGAGTGAAAATCTCACCGGATTTACATATTGCATATGATACACCAATCAACCATAACCTTAAAATCACCGACAGGTGAAGTGAATAACACTGATTATCTTCTTACAATGGTACCAGTCAAGGGGTGAGATATATTACAGTCACTAAGGTACAGAAGCATAAAGATCTGCGCAACTTTGACAAGGGCCAAACTGTGATAGCTAGACGACCGAGTCAGAGCATCTCCAAAAACGGCAGGTCTTGTGAGGTGTTCCTGGTATTCAATGGCTAGTACCTACTAAAAGTGGTCCAAGTGGTTCAGTGAACTGGCAATGGGGTGATGGGTGCCCGAGGCTCATTGATGCACATGGGGATCAAAGGCTGGCCCGTCTGGTCATAATGCCCATACTAACCCATGTCCATTGCTGAAAGCACCTACAATGGGCACGTGAGCATCAGAACTGGACAAATGGAAGAAGATGGCCTGATCTGATGAATCACGTTTTCTTTTACATCATGTGGATGGCCCAGTGTGTGTGCGTCACTTACCTGGGGAAGAGATGCACTATGGGAAGAAGGCAAACCGGTGGAGGAAGTGTGATGCTCTTGCCAATTTTCTGCTGGGAATCCTTGGGTCCTGGCATTCATGTGGATGTTACTTTGACACGTCCTACCTACCTAAACATTGCTGCAGACCAACTACACCCCTTAATGGCAGTGGATTCTTTCAGCAGGATAATGCCCCATGCCACACTGCCAAAAATATTCAGGAATGGTTTGTGGAACATGAAGTGTTCAAGGTTTTGACCCGGCCTCCGAATTCCCCAGATCTCGATCCGATCGAGCATCTGTGGGATGTGCTGGACAAACAAGTCCGATCCACGGAGGTCCCACCTCACAACTTACAGGACTTAAAGGATCTGCTACTAATGTCTTGGTGCCAGATACCATAGCACACCTTCAGAGGGCTTGTTTTTAAAATGCAAAAGATAACAACAATGTTAACCTTACATTCCATCAGCTGTGCACTTCCCCACGAAGGGTCAAGAGAGAAACTCACAATCTCATCTTTATTTTCATTTCAATTAATATTAGAAATATCAAAAGACAGATGTTGTGCACTAATATAGTTTAAATGATACTGGGAGTCACTTTCAGACAAGCCACGTTTAAATGAAGTGTAATTCAGCAACAAATGGACAAAATTCCACATCCATAACCTTCCGCTAAACAAACTAGTTGAGTCTCAAATGGCATATTTCGTTGCTACTCTATGCAATGTGAATTTTAAAAAGGAGTGGGTCTAGGATTCCAGGCAACAGACAGAACCAAACGAAACACAATTCCACGATTAGCTACAATCAAAAACATCACCCGTGATATCGGAGACAATCGCTGATGCATTTCTTATGTAGAAAACACTACAGGGTTGAAAACTAGGACACCAACCTGTAAACTTCATCCTCAATGATTCTTCTTCCACACTGGCCATAGGCATTATTACCCATGCTGAAGACTGGAGCAAGAGGGAACAAAAGGATGACTATTATTAACAGTTGTTTATTGAAAATAAGCATGTCCATTAACTCTAAGAGAACTGGAATTAATCTGCATCCACTTATAAAGAACAGATGTTGGATCAGCTCCATCCATCCACATAATTTGAATGAATTTGGATATGAAATGCAAAAACTGATCCAGCTCTTGCAGATCTGCACTTACCTCCTTCAGAGTCTGTGAGCACTAAAGAGTGAGCTCGACCACAGGACACCTGGAGAACGCGTGTCTCCTGAGGGTTCGCCAGCGGCAGAGACACAGGGGATGGCTCCAGCACATAGTCATAAGTTTTATCTATAGCACAAGAATAAAATAAGACGCTGACGGCGAAAAAGAATAATTTCTATAACCGGTATGGTGAAGCTTTTTATAAGGCGACATTTAATGGACTTTTTGGAAAGGGTCTCCAATGTCAGGGCTTTGTAACAGTCGGAAGTAAAGCTGTAAATAAGTTTTCCGCTAACTCTTTGCTGTTTTTTGGTATAATTAACTTCACACAAAAAAATTAGTTGCCATTCTTTAATACATAATGTTTCCATCATCAGACGTTATTGTTTTCGTTGGCCGACCTGTTCGATGTCTGGTTGTTAGTACACCAGTGGGTAATTCCTTTTTTCAGCACATTCAACATTGTTGTACTTGTTATGCCCAATGCTTGTGCAATGGCTCTGATAGATTTCCCTCTTTTCTCAGCTTCAAAATGGCTTGCTTTTCTCCCATAGACAGCTCTCTGAGCTTCATGTTGGTTTTCACAGGTGAAACCTAGGGCTCAAACCAAGAATAGCTATTACCTATTTAAAAAAATCAACCTGTTGGAAAGGTCCATCCATCCATCCATCCATCTTCAACCGCTTACTCCTTTTTCAGGGTCACGGGGGAACCTGGAGCCTATCCCAGGGAGCATCGGGCACAAGGCGGGGTACACCCTGGACAGGGTGCCAGTCCATCGCAGGGCACAATCACATACACACTCACACACACATTCATACACTACGGACACTTTAGACACGCCAATCAGCCTACCATGCATGTCTTTGGACTGGGGGAGGAAACCGGAGTACCCGGAGGAAACCCCCGACGCACGGGGAGAACATGCAAACTCCGCACACACATGGCCCTGGCGGGACTCGAACCCTTGACCCTGGAGGTGTGAGGCGGACGTGCTAACCACTAAGCCACCGTGCGCCCCTTGTTGGAAAGGTGCCATGTTCTAAGTTGTTTAACACGTCTGTTAAAGAGTGGTGGCTTCGCGGTTAAGGCTCTGGGTTACTGATCGGAAGGTCGGGATTCAAACACCGGTGCTGCCAAGCTGCCACTGTTCGACCCTTGAGCAAGGCCCTTAACCCTCTCTGCTCCAGGGGCGCTGTATCATGGCTGACCCTGCGCTCTGACCCCAACTTCCTGGCATGCTGGGTAATGCGAAGGGGGAAAAAAAGAATTTCACTGTGCTGTAATGTATATGTGACCAATAAAGACTCATTATCATCATATAGATGTAAATATCCGGAAATGAAATCTGAAATTCTCATTTATTGTCTCATATTCATCGTTTGATCTCCAATCTAAAAATCCAAAAACAGAAATAGCCTTGCCGTTCCAATACTTTCAGAGGGGACTGCTTGTGACACACTCAGCCAGGATGCAGAAAGCTCTGGGTTGTATCTGTGGTGGAGTATCTTTGCAAACGGAAAAACAATGGACTGCTAGAGCAGACTAAATCACAAAGCAAAAGCACAGGCCACTTTGTGGTTGTATTTAATAAACAGAATCCGAGAATATCTCGACTATAAAACTAAGTACAAGGCCGAGCTCCTCTAGAAAATCTGCACACTTCTTGGTTATGTGCAAGCTGGCACTAATGCAGTCACAGCTGATTTTCCAGCATGAGTCAACAGTGTGATTCATCTCCTCTTACACCAGTTTGGATAATTACCCGAGCCAGAAAGCATTCAAAAGCTGGCGCATTACAGTTTTCACATGTTAAACGCACAATGACATCTAACCATAGAGGTGGAATTCATTTGTAGACCCAATTTGGGTCACAGAAATCCTACAACCAGAGGGCTTTTATTAAATAAATGAGTCGTATGCATAAATGTAAAAAATTATAACCTCTCCGTGCCTCAAAAGAGAAAGATTTAAAATAATGATTGGCATAAGAAATCAGCAACTCCTTCTAAGCCAATACTGACCGAAACACCAAGCCTCAAAAAACAATATGAGAAGACTATAATATATTTGATCATTTGCTTTTACAGTAGCAATATGACAGACGGCTTGAGGCATGACTGAGTACACGTAAGCCTACAATCAAAATTAAAAACCTTTTTTTTTTTTAAAGCTTGGCCTCGAGGTGAAAAAAAAGGAGACTAACTGTATTAAACATGATGTGCTTTGTGTGGCAAGATATTAGGAAAAGAAAGTATTAAGGCTTCGAACATTAAGCCTCTGGAAATTAAAAGAGCAGATCCAGGGTTCTCTTTAGTTTAAAGCTGGGCATATTTTAACTTGGCAAAGTAGTGTTCTTGTTTTGGAGGATCAAAATTTAAATCATGTATGTTTCAGTGTTTTTAAGTCTTGTTGCATATTTGCACTTGCATCCCCCTGCTTTAGGTGCATGAAGTTGCATCCAATTACTAATACATAAATGAAAATGTTTAGAAGGTTAGCGTTGGGCCAGTAAGGAATTAAACACAATGGGACGTGCTCTTAAATTACGATTTTTGATTGGAGTCATATTTTTTTAGTACGTTTATAGCTACACTTAATATTGTGGAACATCCTCAAGTCATAAGTTAATTCTTGTTATGACTTGCGTTATAAAAGCTATACAGGTACATCTCAAAAAATGAGAAGATCGTGGAAAAGTTCTTTTTTTTCTGTAATTTAATTGAAAAAGTGGAACTTTCATATAGTCTAGATTCAGTAGACATAAAGTGAAATATTTCAAGCCTGTTTTTGTTTTAATCTCAATGATTACGGCTTAACAGCTCACAGAAATAAAAAATCCAGTATCTCAAAATATTACATAAAGAATTTATAATACAGAAATGTTGACCTTCTGAACAGTATGGTAATTTATGCACTTGATACTTGGTCAGGGCTTTAATCATTTTACACGAATTACTGCATCAATGTGGTGTAACATGGAGACAATCAGCATGTGGCACCGCTGATGTGTTCTGGAAGCCTAGGTTGCTTTGATAGCGGCCTTCAGCTCATCTGTATTGTTGGGTCTGGTGTCTCAGATTATTTATGGGTTCAGGTCAAACGAGTTAGCTGGCCAATAGAGCACAGTAATACCACGGTCAGCAAACCAGTTACTAGTAGTTTTGGCACTTTGGGCAGGTGGCGAGTGCTGCTGAAAAGGAAATCAGCATCTCCATAAAGGTTGTCAGCAAATGAAAACATGAAGTGCTCTAAAATCTTCACAATGGACTTCAAGCAACTTGGATTCTGTGCCTCTCCATGCTTCCTCCAGACTCTGGGTCCTTGATTTCCAAATGAAATGCAACATTTACTTTAATCTGAAAAGAGGACTTTGGACCACTGAGAAATGGTGTTTTTAATAAAAAGGTGTTTTGAGTTAATTAGGTGATTAGAGCTCTTCTCAGGTCGACATTGCTGTATTATAAATTCTTTATTCTAATGTTTGAGATACTGGATTTTTCTAGTATCTCATTTTCATGACCTGTAAGCCGTAATAAAAAAAGATTAAAACAAAAAAGTTCCACTTTTTTTTTTATTAAATTATAGAAAAAAAATAATATTTCCATGAATTTAAAATGTTTGAAATGGACCTGTAAATAGTTGTTTGCTCACAAATCTCTCTCGAAGTTAATAAGACAAAAGAAAAAAAAAATCCACTGCTATTTGTCTTATTTCTCATTGGACTAACTAGAAATTTATTTTCTGCAGTTCTGAGCACTGAGCCAATGAAGCAGGTGTTACAGCCATCTGTTTCAAAACTCTTCATAGCTCAGAGCTGTGATGTAGTGTGGGGAAACTTACGCCGATCGTGTTGGGTGCGTTGGAAGCCCAGCTGCGAGTCTTTGTTAAGGCCCATACCCCACACTTTGGTGACATCTTTGGTATTCGATGCCAATAATGTGAAGCCATAACCACAGGCTGCTGAAGAGATCTGTTGGGGTAGGGAACAGTCAAATAACAGCTGCACATGGAAACATTCCACTTACATTTCAGATGCAGGCTGTTTTTTTTTTTATTATTAATATTTTGCTTTATTTGAATATGTGAGATAAGCTGTGAGCGTTTAATCTCCACAGTGACTGGGAGAGTCCTCTTGCAGCTAAACGGGTTGTTTTAAAATCTCCCCCCCAACATTGAAATGAAGAACCCATGCATTTAACCCGTCTCAGAGAACGATCCTTTATTTATTTATTTATTTACCACACAAGGTGTCTTCATTAATAACAGGGTTAAAGTAAAAGGGCACGAGGGCATTAATTCAGACCCTCCAGGATTTTGCGGTCGCAGAAATGTACGCAAAATCAATCGACCGTCATATTATTTGTGCGAGCTTGCAATTTTTCAAAATGATCCCAGACTTTCAGCAGATTTGGGCCAAGACGCATCATGTGACATCATCAAAACACACATTCAGCCAAAGCCCTCTTCGATTCATGTGTGTCGAACAAGAGTACAACTAAAAAGTCTCATTTACCAACAAACATCACTGAAAAAAAATGCACAACATTTTTTTTTTTTTTTTTTAAATAAGCTGCATCAGAATTAAGCCTTTTTGGCTGCAATAGTCACAAAAAAAAAAAAGTATGGACTGATTAAGGACATTCTAATGATTTTACTTAACCTAAATTAACAATGACTTTCAACAACGTGAGTAACAGCGTTTCAGAGCTCATTAATCATGATCACTGTAAATAAAGTATTGAAAATAAGGGACAAAATGAGAGAAAGTACTTTTCTTCTTCCTGTGATATTCAGGAAATCAGGATGACGCAACTTCCTGTGGAGCGTTCCAAATATATGTTTCCATGGGGGGTGTATTCAGGGAGCAGGGTGAATTGGCATTTTATTATTTCGAGGTTTGGTTTAGGAGTCATTTTTAAGCAATACCTTTTGTTCCGTATCGAGGCGGTAAGGGGTCAGTTGGTATTTTCTGGGTTTTTTCCTGCCGCTGTCGGGAATCACAAAACTGGGAATGCCGAGCGCTCCAGTGTAGCTGAAGCCCCACACGAACACTTTATCAGTGGGTTTCCGGCGCTCTCCTACATACCGGAACTGCGGCACCTCGTCGCGTGACTCTCTGTCCCTGCTTTTCGCTACAGAGGAAGATAAACGGCAGCTCAGAATAGCTCCGGGTCGGACACGAAAACAAACAGAGATTAACGCCATAGCGTCAGCTGTCAATGAGAAGTCACCAAAGCTAGCAAGCTACATGTAGTACAAGTCTATATAACCATGCTAGCTAGCCAAATGAATAAAAGTCAACCTCGCGTGCTCATCCACTATATAGTTATATACAGATATATTTTCCCCATTAACCAATTTTTTTTTCTAATATAACATGAAGTTTATACTTCTGTTCACTATGTTACACTGTTTTGAGACATGTTCTCTCATAGGAGGCAGCCATGACAGTCGGCCTTCTGCACGTCGATTGGCTAGTAACAGGATCACGCACGTTCAACGTCAGTGTTCATGGTCCAATCGGTGGACTGCTTACGAACAGGAAGTGTTGGGCTCGGAATAAAAAAAGCTTGTAATGATGCAAACGATCGCTAGGTGGCATGTAAACTGTTTTATTTAAAAATATGTTTATTAAATAGATCTTAAAAATTAAAACTATCGAGGTCGTAGAAGTTTTAGGAGGGGCTTTGCCCCGTGGGCGGAGCTAATGGGTAGTCAAGGGTGGCCAGTGCCATCCTACCGTGAAACTTGGCCAGTAAGACATAATAATAATAATAATAATAATAATAATAATAATAATAATAATAATAATAAGCGGTAGGGATTTTTCAGCTAATGATAGGACAACAATAATTATAATCCTAAATTAAGGATTAGCTAAATTAATTAGGGAAACAATCAACTTTGGTGGTGTAATACATAAAAGACAGTAACAGTCAGTCCGAATCACACCACCCTGTTGTTATTTTCCCCATAACGTCATGTGTTTTATTCCTTCCCCAAAATACAAAAGCAGACATATTAGAGCAAGATATAAATAGAGCCAGAATTATTTATTACTGCTTTTGTAGGTGGTTTGTTGACCTGATAATTTGATTTGACTTGTCATTTGTGTAAAGAGTAGTTTAAGACTTTAAATCATTTAAAAATCTGTGTTATATAAAAACAAATATAGTCAGTCTCACTCTGAGAGTCTCCAACATTGTTGGGAACAATGTCTCCAACATTGAGATGTCAGGCATCCCTGGATTCCCTGGTCAAGAAAAGTTCAATGCGCCTTATGATGTCCATTTCTGCCTAATTGGATTTTCCACCATTTTGGATTGTGTCAAAAACTGTTATTTCACTACTACTCCTACAAACTATGCACAATCAATACCAGATTTGGCATAAATCATATTCAGACCAACCTGGACAAAGATTCTCAAACAAATGTTGATATTACAAATGGTTTGCAACAAATCTGATGGTGAACCCATCAAACAGAAAGTGAGGCTGTATTTCAGCAATAACCATGCACACTGACAAAAACTCGTGTCACATATGTCACTTTTGTCACTTGTGTCACTCGCAATAGAATGTTGATATTCCAAATGTTCGCCCATAATGCTGCAACAAATGTGATGGCGTACATCAAAAAATTTGTTACTGTGCGGCTCAATGATTCTGGGTATTTAGCCCCCGAAAATGCTGCTTGGAGCTTTAATTCAGATTTGTTTTGGGTCCCCAGTAATAATATCTATCTTGTAAGTATGCACATCTTATACACATTTCATTTATACACATTCCAACCTGTTAGGCAGAATTACACAGTCAATCTAATTTGTGTAATATATATTTTAAATATGTGACATATAGCGAATTAATTAAATGCTTAATGCCAAACATTATTTTATAGCAATTACTGTCTTTGCTGAGACCATATCAAAATTGCCTTTGTATTTTCACAATGTGAGTCCTGTACTTCCTAAGAGAGGGGAAATATAGTCTATAAATATAAATATTTCTCTTACATCATTAATATATTTTTGAAGTAAAGGATATTATCTAGTATGTACAGTGACTCCACCACAATGGATTAAACCATTTAAAAATAACCAATAGGCACTGCATACAATGAGTCATATAGACATATGTATTTTTTATTTATTTATTTATCTGTTTTTATTAAAGTACAATGAAAAGAAAAATAACAATATAGCTTATTGAAAATCACATATACATTTATGTAACATTCTTACACAGAGCTTAAAACTGCTACGTTCCTTCTTGGTTATAGAGATAGAGCACAGAAGTTAAGCTTTCTCCGGACTTTGCTAACATTTCTTAAGTTGCCAGGCCTGCAGTTTCCTGAAGAACACTGTTTTGTGAGACATTGACAAAGGTTGAATTGAAAACAGATGTGCTTCAACAGGGAAATGAAACTGCAATGTGCAGTTTCGGTATCTAAACCTTACTATTTCATGCCATGCAACTTTCAATGAAAGACATAATGCTACAAATGCTACAGCAATGACAGAATCAAGCTTGGCATTCTTCATTCTGATGCAGTGCTTAGCATTTAAGTCGGTGCAGAGTCCACCTCAGTTGGCATGGATGCTGATTCTCTTCCGTGTGTTTTCTGTGCAGCGCTCCAAAATGAGCTCCTGGCTAGGCCTAGGAGGTATAGCCGGGGTTTTCTTTTCCTCATTGTTGGCAGCTTCTTTTGCAGTGTCTTATATATACACACATAGAACAAATGCAGTTGAAACACTTGAAATGTGAACTAACAGGACATGAACGTGAACACTAATGTAATAAATGGAGTAACTTTTCAATAAGTTATGCCTTTTAAATAACTAGTTTGTGTAAATCTGTCATGCAGACACTCACCTGGACTTCTCTCCACTGTGGATTTGGAGTTTTTCCTCGGCTGGGACACGAGTCTTCCTCGCTGCTGTAAGAATTTGCGACTCTGTCTTCGGTATGTGTCTTGGGTGATTCGTTGGCGACCTTTGGTATGGATGCTCTGGACATTGCGTATAGTTGATCTGTAGAGCAAGATGAAAGTATTAGTGTATTAGTGCTAAATATGGCTAGATTGACTAAACATTCTTACAACAAGTGCATAATTGAGGGTTGTTTGCATGGTCAATGTTTCTGTCATCCTAAATTGGAATCTTTTCTGAAAGCTCTTTCCAGTAGAAAATCCTACAACAGTTGTAGGATTCTGTGGAACGTGTTTAAGGGCTTTCCCTAAGGGAACAGTCCAAAAAACGCTGTGTCTTGGATGGAACCTGCTTTTCTATTAGTCATAAATATGTCAATACTTTCATAGAAAAATAGTTCATCAAGGGTTCTTTAGATTGTTAAGTTTCAAACTTCCTGAATACTTTCTGAAATGGAAGCCTTCTCTTGTTGGGTTTTGTAAAGAATCCATCCACCAGAGGGACAAAAGACAGAACCTTTAGGGCACTAGATGGAACCTCAATGGTCTTTCAGTGGTTAAGGGATCTAGCTTCCTTAAATGGGTTTTACTTGGATAAGTAAACTTATCTGAAAGAAAAGCTCTTTATTCTAGGCTTTTAAATAAAATCTTTATGCATTCCTTTAAACTGAGTACCTCCTCGGTGGTGGGGTGTTCCTCGTCACAGTGCTCCTTTCAGCCTCCACTTCCTTCCTTTCCCCAGTTCTCCAAAGGAACATTGATGGGTAGTACCCTGTCTCCTCTCCTTTCCTGTCAAGCATGCAAAATTGACTTTGAGTAGGATATTTGGGGATCTTTGCTCCCTGCTTTCAATAGTTATTAATTATCACAATTAAAAGCCAGAGTCCAAAGAAGACTTTCTCATACCTGACCACCCACCAGCCATCCAGAAGCATATGGATGACCTCAATAGTATCTCCAACCTCCAGGGTGATCTCATCTTCCGCCATTGCTTTGTATGCTTTTGTGGTTTTGTACAGATCTCCTGTTGAATATAAGCGTGAGTCATCAACAACTATGATCCATGTACATCTTTATCACCATAAAATTGTCCTCATTTAACAATCTTTTAGTAACGTTGTGTGTAAATGTTTACATAGAGCAAACAAAACTAAAACTTATTGACTGACAAGACTGACAAAAGTTTTGATAATGGCAATTTTCTTCAGATTTACAAACATACATTGATAAATGCCAATCAGACATAAATTACCAAGCATGTTCGTGGCTGATTTGCAGCTCATTTACAGTTAATGACACCCACAAATGTCCATACAGGGCTACACTAACAGAGCTGAAAATGATAAAATGATGATAAAAAGTTAAAAGAGTGAATGAAAAGTTCAGTGTGCACTAAATTTTGTCACTCTTGTTGGCTTTTATAGGATGGCATTTCTTTGGTTCTACTTGAATAGCTAGTCTTATTTGTCTTAATTTGTCTTATATGGATTTGTTTTGGGTTGTAACCTTAATATAAAGCAACAAAGTTTCACAACATTTTCATTAAATTTGTGTTGTAAAACTTGCAAATCACATGTTTTGAAGCGATGTTTGCAATCTCCTTATACATAAATTTACAATCTCAGAAGCTTCTGTATTTTTGGGAATACTACATTTCTCCTGCAAACAATTTATAAACAAACCTGTTCGTATCCAGTTTAATAAAAAATTTTTTTCCAGATCGCAATATCAATGGCACACTGACCTGCGTAGTTGGGCTCTGGCTCCTCAGACTCATCAGGTCCATCCAGTGGTTCTAGATAGGAAGCTGGAGCCCATCCACTCTGTGCCTCACACTGGCAGAACCACCAACCTAAAGCAAGGCAGTGGGTTTTAGTATAATATGTTACATATATTTCTGAGGAACAACTAAATAGGACCAATACAATAAGAAAACTCCATTCCTGTCTCACCATTGGAACTCTTCTCCACAATGTCGACTAAATCTCCTGCCTTCAGGTTGAGCTCATATTTTGAGCTTTTGCTGTAATTTGCAACCACTCTGTAGGTGTCCAGCATGATTGGACCTGTGATTTCTATGTCACATAAATAAAACAAAAATCATTCTTTGGGAGGATTCTACATTATAGGGTTCTACTTCATCTTTTAAGAGTTCCCCTAAGGGGACAAACTGAAGAAGGCTTTAGGGTTCGATATTTAAGAATTTGTTTCTGAGCGCAGGAATGAAAATGGCAATGGACTATATATTACCAGAGTTGACAGTCCTTGCTCTTTCTCTGGATGTGACAAAGGTTTCATTCCGTTTATATCTGCAAATACAAATCAAGTCTATGAGGCATTACCTTGTATGGAATTATTAATGAACTTATTATGTCATTAAGTGCTTCAGACTTACGGATTCAGAGCTGGTGGACTCTCATCATCTGGCCGTACATTAAAGAAGTTTCGGACTAGCTGACATTGGGAGATCTTGGAAGGCAGGTTGAGCAGAGACTGAAAGTATTCAGACAGAGTCCCTTGCCTAGTTTCGGTTGCCTTTTGAGTGTCCAGCCATTTTGGAGCTACGAAAGGACATGTGGGGTTTTTTTAGTCAGACAAAAAAAACAGTGTAATTTTTCATTGTGCAACTTGGTAAGCATTATAACTTCTCTTTTCTTTCTGGTTGCTGCACACACTGAACAAACAGGTGTGCGAGCTGTGGGGAAACTCCACAAGTTTCAATTTCAGGACGTTTTATAAACTCAAGGCAATGTTCACAAAAATAAAAGTTTGGCAGAAATGAAAGTAAATAACAGTGCACATGTGTGTAAAATCCACAAAATGCACATGGACTAGATAAGTTCTGCTTTCTACTTCACACCTTTTTAAATTCCATTAAAATAATAACAGACTTCATAGTGAATATTCTTATTATAGCTGAAAAGAAATGATCTCATAGCATATGTGACAATATAAGGACACATTTCAAGTGCATTGTGCTAGTGTTGACATGTTTCAACCTTAAATGAATGTTCTTGCTACAATGTCTGTTCATTTATGTTTTTCAAGTGATCAATCAGGTATTATTATCAGATGCACTATTGTTACACTTTTCTGACTTCCTTGACTGTTGTAAATTGATAACACTGGATTTGAAGCAGTTGTTTCCCTAGGCAGGGTGCATACAATTCTCTCTCTTCAATACAAACAAATAAAGTGGAAACAATCTGATTGCTAAAATAAAACACAATCTTGAAATAGATACGAATCAATCATTCTTACCTGGCAGATTAGGAATGATGCAATCTTTAGGATCAATGTCACCTGCCTCGATCGGGAACATCTCCTTCAGAGATTTCTAGATAAATTATAAACGCACACAAGGTTTTAGATACTAGAAACATTGGGCATTAGTATGGAACATTTTGTATACAAGGAGTGAAAAAAAATTTTCTTTACTGTTTATTATTTACTGCAAAACATGTGAACAATGCTCAGTAATGGGCTTACATGGAAAGTATGGATTTCTGGATATTTTCTGTAGATCATTTTCTCCGACTGGTCGCTCCATTTCACCATGATAATGTACACCTTATTACATGGACAAGGAACAAAGTGTAAATTCATCCTCATCAAAATTATACAAACTTATTGCAAACAACATATTGCAAAAATACAGCACATTTTACTTACATAATGCTGGCTTGGATAGTACCTCTTCTCAAAGCCCAAAAGCTCTATGAGGCATACGTATGCTTCTGCCATCCTGAGCACTGACAAGATTCGCACCAGGAAACTGGAAGAAAACATATCACGCTGGTATTTATAGGATTCACTTGCACACAGAAACTCTGAGATATGACGGTGGGTGGCGTGTTGAAGTTCCCTCCTTTTTTCTCACATAAACCAAAACTAAAAACATAACCTTACATGTTGTGTCTTAGTTGTTGTTGTTGTTGTTGTTTTTAATCTTGAAGTGCAATATGAGAATTTAAACATCATGTGTCTGGAATCCTGGTGAAAGCACCACCCTAATTATTTCATTAAGAGAGAAATCTTATTAGGGTTTTTTTTTTTTTTTTCATTTAATTATTAGATGACGTGTTGAGCTGTTCATTAACCATAATGAATGTTTTACACATTGATCACACAGAGCTAAACAAAGGTTGTCTGTAAACCTTCACATTCTAAATTAAAGCCTTGTTCTTGAAAGATAAGAAAACATTCCCCTTGATTCTAAATGCTTATGAAAGATACTTTGTATGTATATAAAAATATATTTTCTTGATTATTTTCTTCATATGTCCATGACAGCTTGCATTTACTCTCAGAACCTGTTCATTGAAAAAGAGAAGGAAAAAACATGCAACACTCATCAGTTGCTTCAGAACGTATTTCACCACTTTGTGCATTACCAACTTTTGGTTTGGTTTGGTTTATTACATCTGGGGCCGTTTGTTGAGAAAATCTCAACAGGAACTGCAAATACAATATCGCAGACATGCTGGAGCTCACGTCCTCATGTACTGAGTAAGAAAGTGCTTTTTGCTTCATTCAGCAGTGTCAAAATGTTACACTGGCTATGCTCGACTAGACACAGATGCTTCCTTAGATGAGAAAAAAAACTTTCTCTTGGTTTAGCAAAGATTCAACACTGTAAAAAAAAATACTTCTGATCTGATTGTATTTTCACTCCATCATTACATATAACATACAGTCCTGGGGAAAAGAAAGTACACACCTGAGTACTCCAGAACACCGAACAGCAAAAGTTCTGCGTTTATAGTGGTAGTCACACTTTTTGATGATTAATTAATCTTGTGCATTACTTTTGGAACACCTAGCTGCTAATTGCTCTCTTAATGACTGTGGAAGTAGGAAGGATGTATTCCCACCTGATTTTGGAATGTTGGTTTACTTGGGGAAAAATAACCACACATTGAAATGTGATTTTTTTGTATTCACCAGATATTATTTGTTTGTTTATTGAAGTTGGTAAAGACCACATACAGTGCCTTGCGAAAGTATCCGGCCCCCTTGAACTGTTCAACCTTTTGCCACATTTCAGGCCTCAAACATAAAGATATAAAACTGTAATTTTTTGTGAAGAATCAACAACAGGTGGGACACAATCATGAAGTGGAACGAAATTTATTGGATATTTCAAACTTTTTCAACAGATAAAAAACTGAAAAATTGGGCGAGCAAAATTATTCAGCCCCTTTACTTTCAGTGCAGCAAACTCTCTCCGGAAGTTCAGTGAGGATCTCTGAATGATCCAATGTTGACCTAAATGTCTAATGTTGATAAATAGAATCCACCTGTGTGTAATCAAGTCTCCGTATAAATGCACCTGCTCTGTGATAGTCTCAGAGGTCCGTTTAAAGCACAGAGAGCATCATGAAGAACAAGGAACACACCAGGCAGGTCCGAGATACTGTTGTGAAGAAGTTCAAAGCCGATTTGGATACTGAAAGATTTCCCAAGCTTTAAACATCCCAAGTAGCACTGTGCAAGCGATAATATTGAAATTGAAGGAGTATCAGACCACTGCAAATCTACCAAGACCCGGCCGTCCCTTTAAACTTTCAGCTCATACAAGGAGA
>JAFFST010054064.1:282711-317103 GCA_022414735.1 Noturus placidus
ATCTGGCCTGAAATGTGGCAAAAGGTCGAACAGTTCAAGGGGGCCGAATACTTTCACAAGGCACTGTAATTTTCTTTTAAGGCTCTGATAGCTAAAAAAAACATAGAATTAAAGTAGGGTGTACTTTTTTTGCTCATGAATGTAAGTCACCCAGCGCACACATACACACACACAACCAACACTTTTCAAACATTTTTCATGACCAGGTTTAAGAACAGATTTTACCTGCAAGCTATTAAAATACTAAACAGCCTCTTGCCCATTTCTACTGTCACTGTCATTATGCTCATTTGTACATCTACTGTCACTTGATCACTGTACAGTTTTCTGTTAATTAATCATTTCACTACAAACTAATACTTGTTCTGGTTCTTTGTACTTAAATAATACTGCAAATAGTACTTTGCCTCTAGTTGAGATACCACACATCTGTGTTGCTATTTAACTATGAAACATAAATAATCAATAATAAGTTGTAAGTTTACGTTTTCTGCAAGGAGACAGTTCACTTTTAAGGAAGGAGTCTCCAGTGTCAGTGGTTAGTAAAAGTCGGTTAATTTCACCATGAGGAGGTCTTTGGAACAGAAACTGTGTGCTTAACAGTTTTACTGTAACATGATGAGCTGCATTTTTGTTGTTTCTTTATGGAGAAAAAAAGAAATGCTGTTTAGAGAATGACTGTTTATAGCTACTATAACGTAAGCAATAACAGGATTTGACTTTGTCTCACGGATATTCCACAACATTAAATGTACGACCTGTTATTCAATCATGAATTAAAATTGAATCATTTGCAAATTACTGTGGTTTAAGTAACTCACAGTGGAGACGCAGTGGAGCAGTTGGCATGGTGTAACATTGTCCAGGGTCTCCAGTTTAAGCCACACCGTCCTTTCCTTGTCCCACTGGGTTCTTGGGTTTCCTCCCAATTGCCCAAGTAGCTTACGAGTGTGCATGAAATTGCCCTGTGTGTGACTAAGGGTGTGAATATATGTGGTTGAAGTGATAACAGTAATATCGGGCCACACAACACTGTGTCGTTTACTGTTTTCCTATAACAGCAACCGCATCATATTTTATTCTTTGCTTATTTTATTTTTATTCACATTTACTTTGAATAACAGTGTGCTGTATTACAGGTTTTTAAATGTACAGTACATTAACAGTTACAGATAACATGAAGACTGATACAACACAGTTGAGAAACTAAGTTTCCAACAACAGGTTCACAAGAAATTGTGAAGAATTGTGAAGAAATTCATACTTCATTTGTTTGTCAAATATAGTATATTATCTGGGTCTTTTACTGTTGAACATTTAGTTATATTTCTCACGGACTGCAAGTTTTCTTAAAACATTATCTGTAATTGAATGTATTTAGAGTCACAGCTCACGATTTCATGACACATCCAACCACATCTAGCATCTATTTGCTATACTTTTCCCCGTTTTTTGTTTTTATTTTAAGACATTAATCTTCAAGCAAGTTCAATTGTATGTGTTACTAAAATCTAGCATGGTCTAACTCATCCAAAAGGTTTTTGCTAAATCTATTACTCGCCACAATCTCTCACTCTATTTCAAATTCCAATCACCCATCTATTCATTTTCCACACTTCTTATCCTACACAGGCTCACGGGGAGCCTGGAGCCTATCTCAGGGAATTTAGGGCACAAGGCGATGGTTCCCTGGATGGAACAGTTGCAGGGCACAATCGCACACACATTCATATACTACGGACAATTTGGAAATGCCAATAAGCCTACAACGCAGACCCCCCGAAGCATTAGGAGAACAACCCCATAAATCTGGAGATGCGAGACAAACTTGCTAGCCACTAATTTAGTTCAAGCTTTATCAGGTACACCTTGTGTTTGGGAAATCTAAAACTCTTGTTCTTCTGTACCAACAACAGGAAACCCACTCTTCTCTTTTTCAAAAGTGGAAGTTACTGGGTTAGAAAAGTACAAGTGGAAGGAAATTAGAATTTTGCCAGACAAAAAAAATCATTGGGGAAATTTTATAAAGTACAATATAGATTTCCCCAAACAGTTGCGCCAATATCCACAGTGTTTATGTTAAAGGAAAAGTTTCCCCTGAAATACTTGTGATTTGGTTTTCGTTTATTTGTTGTTGCTGAGGGCTAAATCCCACTGGCACCACTGTCAGCAAGTAGTTGAACAGCATTGTGGGAAAGCATTCACTTTAAAAATAGACAAACATTTCCATGAAGGAAGTTTAAACTAAAACAGTCTACTCAGAATTGCATTACAAAATAAATATTTTAATTAAATATGTTTAATTGTAAAGATTAGAATGCAAATTATTCACTGTAAATATTCATAATTTTCTCAAAGCCTGATACATGAATAACATTTCACATCTATGAAATACTTTCACTTGTACTAAGTTTAACACCCACAATCTTTGACTAGACTTATTTAAATCATCTTCATAACATTCATCTGATCATCCAGTGATGCATGATGTTAGAATTTGAACATTTGCCAAGCACTGACATCACATTCAACCTGAGCTTCCTGAATTATAATGAAATGAGTAATGTTTAGGGATTACTGGTAGGCAAGTAACAAGTAACCTATTGCACAACTACTGATAAAATGCACTTTTTTTATTTCTGGAGTGCCAGAAATATCCATCCCTCAATGTCTGAAGAGAACTTGTTGATAAATTAAAACATATGAGTCATATGAGTTGCTGTCATGCAAACCCTTAATGTCACATTAGGTGGAACCCACGTTTGCAGATCTTATGAAATACATGATTTCATTTTGAAAAGCAGGTCTATGACCACGATGTGTCTCTCAAAAACAGTGCATCCGGAAAGTATTCACAGCGCTTCACCTTTTCCACATTTTGTCATGTTACAGCCTTATACCAAAATGGATTCAATTCATTACTTTTCTCAAAATTCTGCAAACAATACCCCATAATGACAACATGAAAGAAGTTTGTTTGAAATCTTTGCAAATTTATCAAAAATAAAAAACAAAAAAGTACATAAGTATTCACAGCCTTTGCCATGACACTCAAAATTGAGCTCAGGTGCATCCTGTTTCCACTGATCATCCTTGAGATGTTTCTACAACTTGATTGGAGCCCAACTGTGGGAAATTCAGTTCATTGGACGTGATTTGGAAAGGCACACTTTTTAAAAATCTTTTTTACTGTCTGGATTGATAATCTGCTTTAATCTAACATCACATTCTTTCTGAATTTTTTCAGTTGCATAAAATAGGCATGGCCCATTACACGTCCCCACAACAAAACGTCTGACATATAAACATATATTTCCCAACCAAAAGCAGAAGGGCGAAGGTTTAAAGGCCTATAAATAAAAATATGGCGTGATCAACAACGTGATTTTCAGACTGTGTGATTTCCTACACACAAAAAAGCTGTGCATGATGTTGAATACTAGAATATTGGTAAATGGTCTGCACTTATATAGCACTTTTAGACAAAGCACTTTACACTGTGTCTCATTCACCCATTCACAGAGACACTCACACACCAATGGTAGCAGAGTTCCATGCAAGGTGCTAACTTGCCATCAGGAGCAACTTGGGGTTCAGTGTCTTGCCCAAGGACACTAGCAGGACCACTACTGATCAAAATCAAAATAGCCGTGACATGAAAGTTGCATCTTAGTGTGTACGTAAATAACTGTCGGTTGTGTGTATAAAAGAGGAAGCAACTCAACAAAAAGGAGTCCAGGTCCCACTTGCCTCATTATAGTGCATTATAGTCCCTTCAAATATCTTTTTCCCCTAGCTGTCCAAAATTCACATAACACTTAAGTGAGTTCTAATTGAATTTATTTTTTAGTTAGTGTTACATTTATATAATGCTTTTCTAGACACTCAAAGCACTTTGCATAGTATGGGGGGGATCTCCTTAACCACCTCTTGTGTGCAGCATCCTGGATGATGCGACAGCAGGCATAGTGCACCAGAGCTTCCACCAGCTATTAATGGAGAGAAGAGAGTTATGTAGCCAATTCAGGCATGGAGACTAGGGGTCGTCCATATATTACGTCATCAAGGAGGGGGGGAGGTACGATGACGTCTGATGATGACCGGGGGGGGGTTCACGGACGTGATTACGTCATCAATGTATGTGCATCTTCCCCGTGTTTAGTGTCACCATTGTCACGTTCATCATTTACTTATTTACTTACTGAAATATTTGCAAATTGCCAAAATAACAAACAAACAAACATAAATACTGACGTCACACGCACATCCTGTAGCGTACTATACGTATTATACGCCACAGGATGTGCGTGTGACGTCAATATTTTGGTGGTATTGTAACAAAGTACAAAATATTAGGAGATAATTCACGACCACACATGGCAGCCCCAGACCCCCTAAAAGTACTAACGCAGTAAAAGTGTACATCTAAGATAATGACGTCATCATTTGGTGGGGGGGAGGGCCTGATGACGTTAGATGACATGGGGGGAGGGGGGGGTTAAATATGGCTGAAAATTTGATGACGTAATATATGGATTATTAAGAAGACTCAAACACGGCTACACTTCCTGAGGGTCCTCAGGAAGTACAATTTGAATTCAAATTTCTATCGCTCGTCTGTTGAGAGCCTGCTGACCTACTGCATTATGGTATGGTACGGAAGCTGCATAGAGCAGCACAGAAGATCATTGGCTGCCCTCTCTCCTCCCTCATGGATATTTAGACCTCCCGTTGCCTCAGCAGAGGAAAAACCATCATTAAGGACAGCTTTCACCCTGGCTCTGAACTGTTTAATCTGCTGCCCTCAGGGAGACGCTACAGATGCATCAGATCAAGGACAAACAGATTCGAGAACAGTTTTTTCCCAAACGTTATAACCACTCTGAACACACACATACACTAATTCTATACAGGTATATATTGTCTCCGTGGTCTCAAACTGTGAAATTTTCATAGTCCCTGCATGGGCATTATTTATTTATTTATTTTTAATATATTCTACACCATTTCGCGCTGCTATATAGATATTTTTATTCTATTCTACCCTTTTCTTACTATTATTCCTTCTTATCTTATTTCTTTTTATTTCTTATATGTACATGTTGAGCACAAAAAAAGGGAGTGGCTCCTAATTTCATTATACGTGTATAATGACAAATAAAGGCATTTATTCATTCATATGGACGAACCCCTATTAGGGGGCCATGATAGAGAAGGGCCAATGGGGGAATTTCACCAGGACACCGGGGTTATACCCCTACCCTTTTATGGGGTTTTTAATGGTCAGGACCTCGGTTTAACATCTCATCCGAAAGACAGTGTTATTTTTAGAGTATAGTGAGTATAGGGTCACTATACTGGGGCATTATGACCCACACAGACAGTGGGGTAAGCACCCCCTGCTAGCCTCACTAATACCATTTCTAGCATCAACCCTAGTTTTTCCCCGGGGGTCTCCCATCCAGGTGCTGGCCAGGCTCAACCCTACTTAGCTTCAGTAGGAAAGTAGGCGAGAACTGCAGCGAGATATGGCTCTGGTATTTATTTATTTATTTATTTATTTATTTATTTATTATTTATTTATTAACGTTTTTCTAGGTTTTAGTTTGATTGTATATATAAGATTCCGAACCATGCAGTTGTGTCATTATCAAGTCAATTAATTCCTTCTGTGAATTAACAAGATGTAAATAAAGACTAAGTTTAAGATGAACTTCTTCATAAGGAGTGAAATCATGCGTTCTTATTATGGGAAGAAAACAAGCTCATTCGCGACCTTTGTGGTCCACCATCATGCAGGTTATTATGAGAATAAAACTAGTCCGTTGGCGACACCTAGTGGTAAGATGTAACATTGCGTTTTCAAATAAAGCTTTATTGAAAAACAAATTGTAGTGTTACAGAGACATTATTAACATTTTTCTGTCACTGGTGATTCGATACAGGTATATTTATATTTTCAGAAAATACATTCACTTCTATTCCCATAAACTCATGCCATATTTTACATCATTTACTGCATATTTATATATATAGTCTTCAAACTCTTCACTCTTATATAGTCTTCAAACTCTTCAAATTCTCAATAAAGTCCATGGGTATTTATTTTGTGTCCTTCTGTCTTTTTAATTTTGTCTTAGTAATGCTTCCACAATCGTTTTAAATACTCTCTCGGCAGAGATATGGCACTGATTAATGATGATTTTACACCTTGTCTTCCACATTTTGTAATTGACCATGCATATGACAAACCAGTAAATATCTTTGATATTTATATTTTTTTTTTGTAATCTCAATTCAATTTCTCGCATATTTCAATATCCAGCCCAATGTTTCTCATTCTCTGCCATATCTCTGCCGAACGTGAACAGTGTATTAACAAGTGGTCAATAGTTTCTTCATCATTGCAATTATTAATCGGACATTCTTTGGTAGTTACAAAGCAACTCCATTTAACTATACATCGTACTGCTAACCTGTTAACACTAATTAGCCATACAACATCAGCGGACATTTTCTGTAAAATTATTGTATTTACATTTTTAATACACTGTTCATTCTCAGGTATTGTAAGACGTATATATTGTGCCATACCTCCATATTCCTACTCGATTATTTTTTTTTTTGTAAATCTTTTTATTAGGTAAATTAATCCAGTCAAAATTTGGATGTTCATACTTATATATAAAATCTCCGTATAAAAAAAAACTTTTTTTTTACATACTTTTTGATCACCTATCCAATCACCTATCCCCTCTATTTATAGATTGCGGCATTGTATGTAGCATCTCCGATTATTATCATGCCAATTTGTATGGGAATAATACAAGCTAATTGGTGACCTCTAGTGGCGCATTGTGGAATTACTGTCATGTATGTTTTACGCATTTATGTAAGAGCAGCGTGTCTCGTACTACCGCTTAGTGAAAATACACACACAGAGAAAATGAACGCGCCGCCGGCTTTCGAGTCCTTTTTATTGTTTGAGGGCGAGAAAAAGTAAGTCCGAAGTGTATGCTTTGAAGAATACAATCTTTATATTTCGCTACAAAAAATGCAGGCTTTGCTTTGTTTGTGGTGGAAGAATGCTTGCTAGCTAGCTAGCTAGCCAGTGAGCTTGTCAGGGATTGACGTTAACTTTATTCATTTGAGCTAGCATTATAACGAAAACCAAATTCCGTTTTTTATCTACAATTTCCTAACAAGTTGGGATGTATGTGAGTTTTTATTTAAAGTTTTATTTCGCCTGAAGGTGTAAGGACGAGTCTGCTTCAGTGAAATGCTGCCAGCTAGCTGTGTATTCTTTCTTGTTCTGAAAGTAGTTCCAACTGCAAGGTTTATATCAATCCGCGTGTTCTAATGTGTTATCGTGTCTTTGGTGACAGCTCACTGCTCACTGTGACTTGTATAGCGACGAACTATTTAATCTAACTATAATAATAGACGGATGGTTAAAACACCTTATTTAACAAAGAATAGTGCTTAAGTTAATGTTTATTTAAAGTAAGCGTATGTTTTTGAAAGTCTTGCTTTTATTCCTACCTTAACTAGCATTTCATTTTGTTTTGTGAACATATCATAAATATTCCTACATAATTAGTTCTTGTGTATGTAGTGTCTATGCAGCTGTGGTTACATTAATCGCTAATGTGATCACTGTTGCAGAATTACAATAACGAAGGACACCAAGGTACCCAATGCTTGTTTATTCACGCTGAATAAAGAAGACCACACGCTGGGAAACATCATCAGATCGTAAGGATGTCTGTATTCTCATCATGGTCTCGCTTTAGATTCACTCGTCTTCTAATCTAACACCACAAACTTCCTCTTTTACAACAGACAGCTGCTGAAGGACCCTCAGGTGTTGTTTGCTGGGTACAAGGTTCCCCATCCGCTGGAGCACAAGATTGTGATTCGGGTCCAGACGACGCCGGACTACAGTCCTCAGGAAGCCTTCACGAACGCCATCACCGATCTGATCAGCGAGCTGTCTCTGCTGGAGGAGAGGTTCAGGGTGAGCGTTACTGTGGCTGGACAAAGAACCACATTGCTGTTTTGTTGTTACTGTGATTAAGAACGTTATGATTCGATCATTTTTTCGTTGTAAGAAATGAAAAGTGACTGGGCTTGCTGTCGTGGGTAAAATACTCAGTTGATAGTATGGTGTGGTGCATCCCGAAGCAAAGCAGAGTTACTGTTACCACCACGAAGTTGATTATTTTACCATAACCGCGCATCCTGAAGTATTTTGTTGTTCTTAGACCACAGCAGTTTGCCAACACTATTTATTAATTAATAAAGAATAATATAATTTCAATAATTAAGAAAAAAGTATGAACACCGTAGTACAGGAACACCTGTACGCCTGAACATTTATGCCGTTATCTAATCAACCAATCATGTGGCAGCGGCACAATGCACCAAATCATGCAGATCCAGGTCAAGAGCTTCAGTTAATGTTCATGTCGAACGTCAGAATGAAGAAAAAATGCCTGATTTGATTGTGTGACTATGATCGTGGCATGGATGTTGGACCAGGTGGACTGGTTTGAGTATTTCAGAAACAGCTAATCTCCTGGCATTTTCTGACACAACAGTCTGTAGAGCTTACGTGGAATGGTGCGAAAAACAAAAATCATCCTGTGCATGGAGGGTCTGCGGGCTGAAACACCTTGCTGATGAGAGAGATCAGAAGAGAATGCCGGAATGGTCTGAGCTGACAGGAAGTCTATAGTAACTCAAATAAGCAACCACGGTGATGTTTGATGTGAACATTAACAGAATCTCTCGACCTGTATCTGCATGATTTGATGCATTGCACTGCTGCCACATGATTGGCTGATTACATATCTGCTGGAGTGGTCAAGTGTTCCTATTAAAGTGGACGGCGAGTGCACATTATAAACAGTCGCTCCTTAACCCGCCTCCCTGTTGAAGTTAATAAGCCAAAAATAAGTGTTCTGTCTTAAAAACTTGGTTTCCGTGTCACCTCTGAGAGGTACAAAGCAGTGACACTTCCAAAAAAAATGTTAAACAAACTCCTCACAGAAACCTTCACCATAACAATGATTACATCTGTTTATGTTGATGCAGTATCTAAATGCAGTTTCTTTTGCATTCAGCTTCAGCGACTAATCCATTCTCCCTTCTTTTTTTAGGTTGCCATCAAAGACAAGCAGGAAGGAATTGAATGAAGGATACAGCTGTGTACAGCAATGGATGCCCCACTGATGACTCCTGCTAAGCTCCTGTAGGAGCTTAAGCTGTTCAGTTTGTTTTTTTCAGCTTGGGACTTTTCCTGCTGAAGTTAAACATTCTCCCCATTACAGTCGCCAAAAAACCCCACTTCAGACTGTTGAGTTTGTCTGTGAAGTCTTCAGTTTGAATATTACAGTGTCGAGAGAATTTGATTTAAACCCTTTGTATCGTGATGCTACAGTGATGTTTTTCGTTGACCTACATGTTTGGTCTGTACATAAACTTTTGCAGTGAAACAAATCCATTATCTGTAATTTTTTGTTGTTGTCATGAATAAATGTAATTTTGATACCTGAATTGTTCAGTCAGTGTTCATATTATATTGTGGGGTTGGAATTTGGAATATGGAAACAACGTCTGCATCAGGATAGGATATGCAGAACCCAACGCAAACGTGAGGGGGCCGACTGGAAGTCCGATTTAAAAGTAATGGGATAAAGAAAGTTCTCGCTACTTAACAAAGAGGCATGTTCGATGTGCTTTGTTGACCTGAAATAAAAGACAGCAGGCAAGATTGGTTGAACTTTCTACAGGACTGCCCGGAGTTGGTCAGATTTTTATGAGAGTGTCTGGGATTGGTAAAACTTTCTTCAAGACAGAAGAATTGATCAAAAGAATTTTAACAGTGGGAAGGGTTTGACAACTTTCTATGAGAGTAGGCAGAATTTGGTCAAACTATAATGGAGTGAGCAGAATGCAGGGTGGGATTAGTACATTTTTCTGAGAACAAGAGGGAATTGTCAAACTTTCCGAGAGAATAGGAGGGATGGGTCAGACTTTGTAGGTGAACAGGCAAGATTCATAAACTGTCAATGAGAGTGGGCAAGATTGGTCAAGTTTTCTATGAAACATTTTATGAAATTAGGCAGAATTAGTAAAAATTTGCCAGGAGAGCAAGCAGTATTAGTAAAAAAAATAATAATAATAATTAAGGGAGTGGGTGTGATTGGTCAAACTTTCTGTAGGAATTAGTCAAGTTTTCTACTAGATTGGGTGGGATCTGTGTTGGTCAGATTCTCTGTGGGATGGGGTAGGGTTGGTCAAACTTTCTATGAAACTGTGGAATTAACAACTAGCACACATAATCTAACTAGAAACGCATGAAACGTCAACCAAATGGAAACTCGGAACTATTTTAGTCGTTGATGTTTTGGGACGGACACGTTACCAAGGTGCACAAGAGCAAAATTGCTTAATGGCTGCCAAGCAGCAGACAGTTAACTGTGGTTGTAAAGGCATCCGAACTTGCCTGATATGTGAGGCAAATGATGACAAGCGACAACTGCTGAACAAGAAAGACTTGGTAAGTGTGATAATTACTCAGTAAAACAGTACGAGTGTGACTAGAAAGGTTAATAATAGGACATCTGTGTAGGTTAGCCTCTGTTGCTAGCTGCTCCCATAAACGTTAACGCTTCCGCCATATTGGAAAGGTATACCAGTTCAAATCTTTGGAGGTGTGTGAGTCTGTTTATTCATTGCTTTGTGGTCAGTAGCCAATTAGATATAACTATTCCCTGTTAGACTTTCAACATAATGCTTTTATGTTCTGTATTCCAGGTACATTATGATTTTACCTATGATCAGGAGTCAAAATTAGCTGAGCCAGTTGGTGGTAATATTCAGCAGGCTTTTCCATTTCCTGGTGTGTTTCTGTGGGAGAACTTTGTTTCTGAGGATGAGGAAAGAGAGCTGGTCGCCCAAATGGACCAAAACATCTGGAGAGAGTCTCAGTCTGGACGGCGCAAACAGGTTTGTCATTTTGTAATATGTGAATTGCTCATGTATTACCATTATGGTGGTCCCTCATACAGTACTAGAAAGCATAAATTTCCACAGTACAATACATCTAAATTTCCCTCAAGGCACATAATTCAACCCGCTAGTTAATTTCCAGGTTTGGTGTGTTTCTGAACAGGGAAATTTTATATTATGTAATAGATAACATATTATTGACCTATATATGTGGCAGCCTGAGAAAACCCTTCACGTGGTTAATTTTTCTATTACATTATTTATATATATATATAATATATAAATAAATGACATACAGTATGCTATCCTGAACCTGAAGTTCTAGCCTATTTCAAGTTTAGTTAACAACAAAAGTGAAAAGGGAGAAAATTTTATTAAACAATTTATTCCAGTACCATTGAAAGATGCCCCACCTATCTCTAAATTTCTAACCTAATCACCATATGCAATTTTTTTTAAATGTACGTTTACAATGGGAAATGAGTCAGAAAATTTATTATCAGCATCCTTGAATCTCACTTCTCACAGCTATCATTTTCGACTGTTTTTAGTAAACCGCTGCGTTTAGTAAACTGTCTCCTTAACAGCAAGCTAAAGCATTGTTAGAAATGAGCCTAAATTAAAACATTTGCTGAAATGTATTTGTGTTCTTAAACATTAGATGTTATGTTATTGGTCAAAACCTGATTAGTCATCAATTTTTTTTTTTTTTTTTTTTTTTTTTTTTATTTCAGCCAAAGCGACTACCAATGTTTCTTTCCCAGGCAGCTGAAAATATGATTACCTACCATGTAGAATATCTGTACATAAACATGTTGTTTCTCTTAGGACTTTGGACCGAAGGTAAACTTCAAAAAGCGCCGTGTTCGTCTTGGGGGTTTCAGTGGCCTCCCTGCAATCAGTCGGAAACTAGTGGACAGAATGACCAAAGAGCCACTGCTGGCTGATTTCCACCCAGTAGAGCAGTGCAACCTGGAGTACAGCCCCAAACGTGGCTCTGCCATTGACCCTCACCTGGACGACAGCTGGCTTTGGGGGGAGCGCCTGGTTACTCTTAATCTGCTTTCCGACACTGTGATCACCTTGAGCTTAGTTCAGGGCTGGGGGGACATGGACCGAGGTGAAGTCAGGGTGGCGGTAAATATGCCTCGGAGGTCTTTATTTGTACTGTATGGCGAGGCACGCCACCGGTGGAAACACGCCATTTGCCGGGAGCACGTTCTCGGCAGGAGGGTGTGCAGTACCTTCAGAGAGCTGACCGCTGAGTTTCTGCATGGTGGAGAGCAGGAGAAGCTGGGATCAGAGCTGCTGGACATAGCGTCAGGCTTTAAAGGCGTTCCCGTGTAAAAATGGTTTCATCATGGACAGTGTTTCAAATTATTTATGGATTAACTGGATAAATTCAGTTTAAGTTGATATATTCTAATGTTTGTTTTCAAACATGATGCAGTTAAAATGCAAATATATCAAGAAAAGTATATACTTTTATATTTGCTTCCTTGAAAAATACAGTATATTTAAAATGAACTGATTAAGAGAACTTTCATCTAGCCCTTAACGTGGGATATTATTTCCAGTTTTGTGGGTGATCTCCAATCTTTTTATGTAATTACCACATATTCAACTATCCAATTTCCATAAACCAATGTTTTATTTTTATTCTAATTTTTAAAAATCAATAAAGTATTCCAGATACTAAAAGAGAATGTGCTGTGGTAATTGGTGCAAAATGACTAGCATGTATCCTTTCTGTCCTTGTCTTTCACTATTGCCTTTGAAATCTGGCTACTTTTGAATCTCCAGTATACTTGAACTCATCTAAATCTAAATGCCAATTCTAATGTTATCACGGGCAAAGAAAAATGCCTACCAGATGTCAGTAACACAAAAATACAATCACACATATTTTTCATCTGAGAACTGGACAAACACATTTGTTTGTTATTGTGTTGATGCATTTATGTCAAAGAAGGGTATCGTTCAGTCTACTGGAATGGTCTCTCGTTTTGTTCTTTCATGGATGATCTAGGGAGCAATTATGGGATTCTACAGTGACCCTATTAAATGTCTAGAAGCATTACATGGATCATTCAAAAGTAGAGCAAATCTATATCTATGTGAAGAACATTGTTCACATTCAATCATCTATTTAAATAATCATTTACTTGAACAATTAAAGTCCACAGAGCATGTCCAGTATACACATTGTCACACTGATTGTAAGTGTGTGCAGGTAATGAGACACTGCAAGTCAACATGACTTCAAATGTCATGTCTATAAACCTGTAATTGTCCTGTAACACACTTGTGTATTTAATTATGTATAAATATGTGTTTCGGTCAGACACTTTATTAACGGAAGTGTAGTTTACTTTGTGAATGCTGACAGATGTGAGTCGCCCCAAGATGACCTTCAATGACCAACAACTCTCATATTTATAAGTTCCTGAAAAGAAGGGAAACCTGAAGTGGTTCCATTCCATTCTGTCTCAGTCTCTCAAGAAATAAGTTAGTGAATCTGCTGTTAAATATTAAGTATACAATGGGGTATCATACATGAGTAATTATGTCAATAATAAATAATATAGATATGACGGCCAATTAATGAGGAATACGTACTGTATATGATATAAATGTATGTAATATAATTAATCTGGTGAGTCCTTGAGCAACACCCTTAAACTGAAACTACTCAGTTTTAAGTCAATGAACTCAACCATTTATTTATTACTGATATTTACTTCTGTTAACTTCATTTTACTGATATTTACTTTGTTTTTACTTCTATTTACCTCAAATTTACCGAGGATTACTTCATTTCTACTGATATAGACGAAAATTGTATTTCCTCAAATATCAGGCCATCAATATTTACTCCATATTTGCTTACATTAACTTCATTGATACTGATGCTTACTTCATTTTTTTTTTACTGATATTTACTTTGTATTTGCTGATGTTTACATTGTTTTTACTTTTGTTAACGTAATATTTACTGATATGTACTTCCTATTTGCACCTTTACTTTCAATTAGTCAGTTAAATACATGGGCGTAACCACGCACTCTTTGGGGGGGTCGTGACCCCCCAATGTTGAGGATATACCAATCTGTCCCCCCCCAATATACAGGAGAAAATATTCTCTATATGTTCCGTATTAAATTTCCCTGCAAACGGATCTGTCTTTTCTTCATCTATTCTATTTATTTTATTTATCTATTTATTTATTTAGGTCCAGGGTTCGAGCCCCGTTGGGGCCATGTGGGTGTGGAGTTTGCATGTTCTCCCCGTGTGTCGGGGGTTTCCTCCGGGTACTCCGGTTTCTTCCCCCAGTCCAAAGACATGCATGTTAGGCTGATTGGCGTGTCTAAAGTGTCCGTAGTGTATGAATGGATGTGAGTGTGTATGTGATTGCGCCCTGCGATGGACTGGCACCATGTCCAGGGTGTACCCCGCCTTGTGCCCGATGCCTCCTGGGATAGGCTCCAGGTTCCCCCGTGACCCTGAAAAGGAGTAAGCGGTTGAAGATGGATGGATGGATTTATTTATTTATATTATTTTTTAATATATTCACGTTTGTTACGGAAAATATGCCCCCCCCCTCCAATTGTACACTTGGTTTGGCCCAGACTCAACGCAAGTTCGGTGATGTATTTTAGCAGCTTCCCCATGCTGTGGGAGATTCTATCACTCAGAAACCACGTGATTTCAAACAGTAACTGTAATCCTAAAACTATGTTCTACATATACACAATTTCAGTATAAAATTTTGGAAGTTTGGCTGCGCGCGGGGGGTTTAGTGCTTGGGGGGTTTAGTGCCCCCCCCCCCCATTTCCATAACATGGTTACGCCCTTGGTTAAATAGCCAAATGAAATAAAGTACTGTATGCAGTAACGTGAGGTTAGCCACACTCAGTATGGCGGACACGAGGCTCCACGCGCAAGCGCACTGACGTCACTTTGGTCAAAGTTCACGGTGTGTTTTCCCGGGAAAACACGAAATAGCGAAAGAAACCCGAGTGTGCATCCGTAAGTAACCTATTGTTTTTGTTATTATTTTGAATGTATCGGTATTTATCGTTGCTGAAGCAGGTACAGAATCTGCCGAGCACGGATTGGTTTTTTTCTAACGCACTTTAAGTTTAATTTACTGTATCGTGTGGACGGAGTCATATCGGTGTAAAAACATGGTCGCGTGCGTTTGTGGTGGCTTCTATTCTGCTGATTCACTTCATGTAAAAACACGTAAAAATTAAATCCTAATTTTCAACTGTTTCACTTTTCAGTAGTCCATAGTGACTTTGATGTAATTGTTTCTTTTGTATTGTTGTAACAATGATGACTTTTGAGCTTCAGTGCAGGTCCGGTGAATCATCTGATTCACTGAGTCATCTGATTCACTGAGTCATCTGATTCACTGAGTCATCTGATTCACTGAGTCATCTGATTCACTGAGTCACTAGGTGTTAAGTGGCTTCTTAAGTCTCAGTCTGCCTATTTTAATGCAGAAAGTTCTGAAACTTGATCAGACAATGACAGGAACGTTGAGCTGAAACTGCGGTGCTCTAAGCTGGGAAGAAAACCCACCAGTCCACATTAATGTGGTGTTATCTGTCACACAGCATCATGGAGAAGATTACGGAGAGAATACTGCTGGAGAGAGGCTCACCTAAAGCAAACAAGCTGGAAAAAATTACCAGTATAAAGTAAGTGTTTTTAGAGCTATGATGTCCATTGGTGTTATAACTATAAGCCGTGTATACTTTTGGATGTAGTAAAAATAGATGGTGTGTTGACTATTGAGTACTATGTATATGAGTATTAAGGTAGTCACAATTGTAGAAGCAATACTTTAACATGAACTTTGTTTCTGCTTTGTTCTTCTTTCCAGTCTATCTCGTATGGACTTAAAAAATCAAGATCTTTCCGTGGCCTTGTTGAATAAGCTCACTGCGCTGGAGGAGTTAGATCTTTCTGGGAACATGCTGCAGAAGCTCCCAGCAGGACTCTTTCTTCCACACCTGCGGCTTCTGAACTTCTCCAACAATGACATGGAAGAAGTCACCTCACTGGAGGCCCTGACTGGCCTGCAGGAGTTGCGGCTGGATGACAATTTATACCTCACTGTAAGTCCCATGACATTGACATGCAGTTTGAAGGATAGCATGTTGCTTTTGTTGTTTGTGCGGTTCTTGTTTTTTCAGAATTGCTTTGTGTTTCTGTAGGTCAGTGATGAGCACAAAGTCATGTTCCTCTTGCCCCGATTGAAGTTCCTGAATGGAAAGGACATCAGTGTGATGGCCAACCACATTCGCTACGTGAACAGTGAAATCCTTAGGAAGAAGGTGAGTTTGAAATTGAGCTTTTTTTCTCGTAATTAGGAAATTGACTTTTTCCACGTTATTAAAGATGGCGTTTCTGTTACAGGTGATTGGGGTGTGGGAGAAGAGCTTCAGTCTCCCTGATCCACCATCTTCACAATGCTTGGTGGAGCTTGAGAAGAAATTTGTTAATGAAGCATGCTTTCAAGTCAAATATGGCCCCAGTTCTTTGAACGACTACACCAAATGGAGGGTGTGTGTGTTTGAGATATGAAATTTCTTTAGTTTGGTACGCATATATCGTGTTCTCTTGTTTAAATTGCAATTCTGTGCTTCAGGTTGAAATTATTGCAAAAGAATATCTCAAATCTCTGATTGATCCAGAAGAAGAGGAGGAGGAGGAGGAAGATATTGCAGCGGAGGCTAATGTAAAAGAGAATGGGGTAAGCATTTTGATTTGGTTCAACAACAATACTGAAATGTCATGTTTGAGTCTAATTAATGTCTTTTTATGAATGAATACATGCTTTCAGTCCCCTTCCAAGAGAAAAATTAATGACCCTGACGCAAACTGCAACGCCGAAAACCCCCGGAAAAGAAGGACAATAAACCAGGCAGTGGCGCCAGAGGCCAGTCCGTGTAAAACAACCGGGTTGTCAAGCACTGCTTCGGTCGAGGCGAGTCCGAGAAAATCTTCCCGGCTGCGGGGGACCCCTCAGAAATCTGACTTGAGTGTATCAAGCCCAATGTGCATGAAAATTAACACTCCCAAGTCAAGTCTAAGGAAATCCAGTCGCCAGCAAAGCACCCCAAAAAAGGCAAAAGTCTCACAGGTCGCCGTCTCGCCGACTGCGAAAGGAGCGAAGAAAAATCTCAAAGTTCAGCTTATGACTCCACAAGCAAGCGGCTCCACCAAGACAGAAGATGGAAAAATCTGGAAAGCGACTAAATACCAAGTTCCAAAGGTATGCATGGTTATACATTTATACCATGCTTGTTTGTTTAATATTGAGTGTCAGCATTTATACCACACTGCTGTTGAACTTCCAGGACACTCTGTATTTTTTGGTCACATCACATTATACTGTAATTTTTTTTTCAACAGCGACAGCACCCGTTGTTGTTTTTTATTCTTTACATATTACACAAGATACCTGGATGTTACTATGAAATGTATTTCTACAATCTCTCGCTGGTCAGTGTTTTGTGTATTGTTGCTAATGGCTCATCACAGAGCTGTTAACTCATCATTGAGTGTCTCTGTGCAGGAGCCAGCCAGTCTGCAGCCTCTTCACGTCCTGCAGTGTCACAGTAAACACGATAGTCCAGAGGATTTTAGCACCCAGCTGTGGGCCTGCGCCTTCGAGCCCTTTCATAACAGCGGTGAGTACCTTCAAATGCATACTGGACCACTCGGTGTATTTGCATTTTAAGCTAGGTTCAATTGTCGGCATGAGCAATGCTTGGTCCTCCTTCATGGGTCAAATATACAGATATTCCAAGGACCAAGACTGTAGTTATTGCAGCAGCAAGCAACTGTTTTCTGGAAACTCAATACAGAGATGCAATTCTAGTGATAAGTAAAAGATTGAATTGAGATTTTCTCAAATATATGTAGAATATAGTCTCCGATCCAGTGGTGTAGAATGCTTGCATTTAGGTTCTACCTGCGTTTAGTTTCCATAAAAAAAAACTTCTGCCGTAAAATATAGGAAAACCTATGGAGGAAAAAGCGCAGTTACAACTTTCCATAAATTTTTGGCATTTTCCATTTCAAAAGTAGACAAACGTAACTCAGAAATGTTTAGATAGAGCATTCTTCTTGGTGCCACCATAATGACGTTCATATTTTTGCTTTTTCAGATGCGGGTGCCTGGGCACAGTCGGTGGCCACTTGTGGAGGGGAGACAGTGTGTGTGATAGACTGCGAGTCTGGCCATGTGCTGAAGAAATATAAGGTCCCTGGTGAGGTGTGTAACCAGTTATTTCATGTAATACCATTTCTCACCACCAGGTGGTGTCTCTCAACTGCCAAGGTTTCTTTTTTGCATGAACGTTTCACTGACCATGAGCAAAACTAATAAGTACATAGAGACACTTCCATCCCTGTTTGTCTTTATTTGTTGCCACTGCTGTATCGCTACTACCAAAATAGTCGTTATATCAACATCAACCATATGTCACCCATTTATTTACATCACCTTGGAAATGTCATTCCTCTGTTAGGAGTTCTTTACGGTGGCCTGGACCACAGTGTTGATGGTGCGTGAGGGTGGCTTTTCTCGATCCTGCAGCATCCTTGCCGCAGGAGGGAAGAGGGGCGTGGTGAAGCTCATCCACCCCAGAGCCAACCTGGCATATGGCGAGTTCCGCGCCAGCAGCAAATCCATAGCTATGCTATGCTTCAGCCCGTGCCAAACCAGCTTCCTGTTCAGTAAGTGTGGCTCAAGAGATCGTGATTTAATAGTCTGATTTCTTCAGAATCGGTGATGGACTGTGATAATAAAATCTGTTGTGCTAGATCTCAAAATTATCACGTTCCTCTGGTCATCGGTTTGCACCCACCTTTGGGTCATACTTGGACACTGTAGATTTCTAAGCTGTCAAAAATCCTCTTGTATCTTTTTGAAAATAGTATCGGTAGCTTGCACAACTGATACGATGCTATGTCATTTAATGTTATTGCCAATAGTTACCATTAAGTAGGACTGGAATTAAGTACACTATAAATTTTATACTCTTTAACCTCAAGCTAAAGTTTTTTTGTTGTTGTTTCTAGCTGGCGCATATGATAAGAAGATCATCATGTGGGACATCGGCGGGCTGGACCGAGACTACAACTTCAAAACCAGGTTTTTTATTTTGCCTTTTATGTTTAATCTGTTTCTTTAGTGAGTGTATTCACTCTTTTTGTTTTTGAAAAATGTGTATTATCATTGGTGTTTCTTGTTCTACCAGTCAGCTGCTAATAATGGAGACCTGCTCCACTCCACTGCACTTCTGTCTGCCACCCTGTTCCCCAGACACGCACCTCATCTCCGGCTGCGACAACGGACTTTACAGCTTCGACATCCAGCTCAGCAAGAACATGCCAAAGAGGTGCTTGTTCATAAACACATGCATTTTATATTACAATTAAACCTTCCAATGAACGTACAGTATAGTGGTCGACCGATAGTGGATTTTACCGATAATTATGTCGGGTGGTACCCACAGATAACCAATTAATCAAATAATAGTTTTTTTTTTAATTGCTGCTGAATGATAACATAACACTCAAAGTAAAATATTTCTGAACTTTATTACAAAAATAAACAGTACTTTCTGCACCATTAAAATGTACTGTACCTTTTTAAATGATATATAAATAAACTATTAATACATTTTAAAGTAAATAAATGATATCCATGTAAACTGAACGAAAATTAAAGTAACAAATATAGAGACAAAATTTATCCCTGATGGTTATTATTTCACCTCTAGAGGCCAGTCTGGTAATCAACAAAACTGATCAATTGGTCGACCTCTAGTACAGTGTAACACTTTCCAAACCTGACCTTATTAATCAACTCAAGTATCACCTACCTTCTTGTAAACATTATAAGAGTAAGAATACAGGTCAGATCAGCCTTCTTTCAAGCCTAAATTCAAATTTTCAAATGCCCTGAAGAGTCTGTCTAAAGTCTTCACCGGACACGAGTTGTGTGAATTATATCTGTAAATGTCTCAGGATTTTCAAGTCTTTTGCTGGTGTGCTTTTCAGGGCGGAGGAGATGCAGATTATATTTCCTGTTTTCAAGAAGAGTAATAAGGACAACTACCGCACTATTGATGGACTCCGCTTCCTTACAGAAGACATAGTAGGTGAGTGAGTAGCGTCACTATTACACTGCCCTAGTAGGTGTGCATCAGTACATTTTTCATGACTGATGGTGAACATTATTTTTTCTAATGTAACAACATGTATGACTGATGCATCACGTCAACGGGTTAATAGATGCATAAAAAAAATTTGTAGTTTTGTCGATGTTTTCTGTGAGATGTTTATTTAACATTTTTTGGAAGGAGTCTCCAGTGTCACCACTTTGTAAATGTAAAGCCAGGAAACACAACCGGGGGGTCGGGGGATAACTGTTTGTACCTGTTGTACCAGCCACACACATCCTGTTCTCTCTCTCTCTCTCTCTCAGCATCTAAGAGCCACATGCAGGGCTCTATCTACCTGTGGAGCTGGAGTGCTACAAGAGCGTTGCACCAGGGGAGGAAAAAGGAGGTGCCTGCTGTGATCCTGGCTGAACTGCAGTGGTCCAACACGGACATCCCGTACCTCTCCCTAAACACCTGCCCCGGTCAGCATCACATTCAGATTCGATAGTTTTTAGCATTTTTCCTAATGATGGGTGAAAATCCATTTTAGATCCTTTTAGGAACTTTAAGGCAACTCCTACTACTTGTATGTGAGTGTGGATGTGATTTAAAATATCAGGAAAGCAACACAATGTTCACCTAGTCTAGTTCCCACTGTGTGTCAGTTTATCGTTGCAGGCAAATTAATATTTGAATAGGTTCTTATGCAATTTCTAAACAGATTTAAAAAGCCCATCGGGTAATTTTAGATATCTTTGTACAGAGTTCGCCATTTGTCAAATGTCTGAATGTGTCGGTCTCTGAAGTGTTATTTTTGCCACTCTACAGGTTTTGGATACGTCGTGTGCGGAGACGATAAAGGCCGACTGTGGACGTATCACATCACCGATGTTGCGAAGGCCAACTTCAAGAGTGGAAAAGAAGTTCCTGCAACAGAGGTATAATTAAGGGAGTGTCTCAGTACATTTATTGAAAAATGAATAGAAGTAGTCCAGTGTGTGGTTTTTGGCACACCATTTATGGCAAGTCGCATGATTTATTTACATGGTTATAATTTTTGCACAGATTACACAACCCTAAGGCAAATGTCACTACTTATGTAATAGGATCAATGGTCATGTTTGTAAGCCTCGCTCACTGGTCCATAAAGGGATGGCAAGCTAACGTGACAGTTGTCAGTAATCAGTTTCCTTCCTTGTCCGTTACATTTGAATTGCACAATTAGTGTGGTGGCACAGGGTATGATGTAGCGTTGCATTGCTGCCTCACAACTTCATGGTCCCTGGTTTCACTCTTAGTTCCGGTTCCCATCTATGTGAAGTTTCGCATGTTCTCCAGGATTCCTGTGGCTTACCTCTCCAGTTTTTTTTTTTTTAACCACTGCCTTAAAGCATTCCGGTATGTAGATTTACCCTAGATGTAAATGAGTGTATGGGCAATGCACTATCAGCATTCAAAGTGAAACACTCATAGATATAAACATCTGCCAGTAGTGGGGCGATATTTTATTTGTTTATTTTATTTTTATACCATCTATATGCAGGTATACGCACATGTTGAAATTGAGAAATTAATAAATCCTGGAATGTAATAACATTCTTATACACACCACTTTCCTCGATTATGTCCTGAAAGAGGACACATTCAGTGTTCCATTCATGTACAGCAAGCATTGTGAGGTCTAAAACACTTGTCATGATGTCACTTCAGGTGCTGGAATGGCCGTCTCCAGTGCGAAGTGGAGTTGGTTCCATCGAGGGGGCGTCCATCAACAGCGTTGCCATGGATCCTGAGTTTCGTTATCTGATTGCCTTAAGTGACAAGAACATGGTGGTGATTTGGAAACGAGCATCCGCGTGAAGCCCAAAGTGATCCAGTTTTATATTCCTACCAAGTGCTTCAGACCTTGAGACCCACCAAAGCAAGTGCTGAAGGTTTCCATTGCAAGTTCCTGCACAGAAGTGGATGCATTAGGTTCAGACTTTGTCCAAATGAGATTTGACTTAAATGACTAATTAATTCTTGAGTGCATGTGTTTTGAGCTCAACTGTTTATACTAGTCAGGATTTGTTGGTTTGATATCAAAAGTGTTTTAATTTTTAATTGTACTTTTTTTTTTATTCCAAGTACTGTGTTTTCTTTGTTTAAAAAACAAGTTGTACATATGTAATGATTGTAAATGGTCTTTTCCTTCTGGGAACTAAAAGAAATGTTAAACGTGTGAGTGTCGGTATTCAATTCAATTTTATTTGTATAGCGCTTTTTACAACAGGCATTGTCTCAAAGCAGCTTTACAGGAATATAAACACAGTATACACACAGTAAAAGTGAGAAATTATCCCAACTGAGCAAGCCACTGAGTGGCGACAATGGCAAGGAAAAACTCCATAAGATGTTTAAGAGGAAGAAACCTTGAGAGGAACCAGACTCAGAAGGGAACCCATCCTCATCTAGGTAACAACAGATATTCTTAAAGAGATAATTATTGATCTATATGTTATCTGTTTGGCTTTGAAAAGCCTTTGTCCTAGCAGTCTGGATTTGGAGTAGATGAGGGCTCCATCCAGAAGTAGGACCTCCGAGACCGATAATGCAGGTCCGGAGAGCAGAAAGGACCAGGATCTCCAACATCCCATAAACTCATGTGTTGCTCGGCAGAAGGAGAGAGGGAGAGAAAAGATTGTTAAGACTGGGATTTAGCATAATGGAAAGTCTAGTCAGGGTAGGCTAGAGTGAATAAATACGTTTTAAGCCTAGACTTAAACATTGAGACTGTGTATGAATCCCGAACACTAAATGGAAGGCTGTTCCATAACTGTGGAGCTCTATGACTGAAAGCTCTTCCCCCTGCTGTAGCCTTCACTATTCGCGGTACAGTCAAATAACCTGCATATGTGGATCTAAGTGGTCGTGGCAGATCATAGAAGATCAAAAGCACGCTTAAATACTGTGGTGCAAGACCTTTTAGTGCCAATGCAGTGTGGATGAGATCGGGGTGATGTGGTCATATTTCTTGGTTCTAGTTAGAACCCTAGCAGCTGCGTTCTGGACTAACTGGAGTTTCTTTGTTTCTACTGGAACATCCAGACAGTACGGCATTACAATAATCTGATCTAGAGGTAACGAAAGCATGAATTAATAGTTCTGCATCATGTAGTGACAATATATTTCTTATCTTAGAGATATTTCTAAGATGAAAGAAGGCTACCCCAGTAATATTATCTACTTGAGCATCAAATGATAGACTGGAGTCAATAATCACTCCAAGGTCTTTTACTGCTGCACATGATGAAACAGGAAGTCCATCCAGAGTAACCATGTGATCAGAAATCTTATTCCTAGCTACACGTGATCCTAACAAAAGTATTTCCGTCTTATCAGAATTGAGTAAAAGGAAGTTAGTTAACATCCAACGCTTAATGTCTTTTACACAATCCTCAACTTTATTAAGCTGCTGTCTGTCCTCTGGCTTCGCTGAAACATACAGCTGTGTATCATCAGCATAACAGTGGAAACTAATTCCATGTTTACGAATAATTTGACCTAGAGGTATCATATATACAGTAAAAAGTAGTGGGCCTAAAACAGAACCTTGTGGAACACCAAATTTAACCTTGCTATGAGTGGAGAAATCTCCATTTACATCTACGAACTGATAACGCTCGGTAAGATAAGGCCTGAGCCAGGAGAGGACTGTTCCCTTAATGCCAACAACATTCTCTAATCTATCAAGGAGAATACTATAATCTATAGTATCAAAAGCTGCACTAAGGTCGACTAACACAAGAAACGAGACACAACCCTGATCAGAGGCCAGTAGAAGGTCATTTACTACTTTTACTAACGCTGTCTCTGTGCTATGATGAGGTCTAAATCCTGACTGATACAGTTCATGAATATTGTTCCTATGTAAGTACGAGCATAACTGCTTTGCTACAACTTTCTCTAAGATCTTAGAGACGAAAGGGTATCTGTGAGGGACTGCACAACATTTTTCAGAGTATATTATAGTCATATTATATTAGCACAGACTCTTCCAAATCTACGCAGTACTGTATAATTTTCCCAATGGTGAAAATGACGTATTTGCCATTTGATCATCTTTACTTCATATATAACATGCTTTCATAATTCCAATCCTGGGAACTCACTATTCTCTAAACAGTTTTCTTACTCCTAACACATCAGATCCAACGCCTTCTTCTTCTTCTTATTATTATCACTACTACTTTTCAGACACAGCTTAACAAAGTCAGGTTTGTTACAGAAATGTCTGGAAGTATGTATTGGTAAGTGAACTCCTGATTAGACAATATGAAGATGCTTATTTGGAATACTTAGAATATTGATTTGCGTATAAATAACCACCTTTTTTTGTGAGATTTGTGTCCAATGTCCAGGTGTGAGTAGGTTAAAAAAAAACAAACCACCTAATTTTCCTCACCCTACTATGTGTGAATGAGTTTGAAGGTTATTTCGAACTGTAATGTGAATGTCTGACGCGGACTATACGGGTCTTTGTGTTCTTAACAACGTACAGCGCACGCACCATGCGCGTGCTAGGTTTGTGGGCGTGGTTACCCAGGCTGTTCTTGCTTCTGATTGGCTAAACGAGTCTCTTCTTTAGTCAAAACAAGCAGTCAAGCGTTAACGCTCTGCCAGTGTGATTCGCCTCGCGGGGTCTTTGTGAGTCGATGATGTGCCTTTGTGCACGTACACTGTCCGTCTGGTAGGACGTTTGGGCGTGTGTTTACGAAGAAAGTGGGAACGGGGAAACGAATTGAGTTCGGGTGGGTAAAGAGCGGAGAAAATGCGGCGCAGAATCATGTGCAGCGCGAGGGAGCTGCTGTTGGGCCGCGGCGGCGGTGCTGCTGCAAGGATGACCCGGTTTCTGCTGCTCCCATCGTCCACAAAGACCGTCCATGTGGAAAGATGCGTTCACCAAAGGTTCCGGTCTACGTCCTCGATGTCGACTTACTCAGAGCTGGCCAGAGAGAGATCGAAAACCGTTACCTCTTTCTACAACCAGTCTGCGATAGATGCGTCTGCGGAAAAGGTGAACCGTTGGCTAACTGTTACCTAAGATCAGCACCTCACGTGCGCCGGAACGTTTCCGTCCCATCACCTGGTGGTTAGTTAGTAGATTCACCAAGCAGCATTAACTGACTAGTATTAGCTAGCTAACCAGGTTAGCCTTGCTCGAAAGTTTCTACTTCGTAGTCGAGCCTCCTAGTACGGGTTTTCCAAACCGTCTTTCGGACTCGTAAAACCGAGGTCTCCGCGTTCATATTCAGCCTTTTAATGGTCAACGCATTTACATGAGGACAGCAGGACTAGCAGTTAAAGTGTCAACTAATGTGAGGTCAGAACAAGGACAGCAGACCTGGCCCGGATCCCAAATACCGCCCTGCTGCCTATTCTAGTGATCCACACAGGGTGTGAAGAACCTAATATCACGGTGGCTTAGTATTTAGCACGTTCGCCTCACACCTGAACCCAGGGTCCAGGGTTCGAGCCCCGGTTTCCGCCAGGGCCATGTGTGTGCGGAGTTTGCATGTGTGTCGGGGGTTTCCTCCGGGTACTCCGGTTTCCTCTCCGGTCCAAAGACATGCATGGTAGTCTGATGGGCGTGTCTAAAGTGTCCGTGGTGTGTGAGTGTGTATGTGATTGTGCCCTGCGATGGACTGGCACCCTGTCCAGGGTGTACCCGCCTTGTGCCCGATGCCTCCTGGGATAGACTCCACTCCCTGAAAAGGAGTAAGCGGTTGATGATGATGGATGGATGGATGGAGGAGTTTATTAGAGATTCAGCTCTGGATGTATTATTATGCAGAACTGTTTTTGATCTGTCCACCCCCTACTTGTCTCTTTGTGTAGCCATGCAGTTATAATAACGTACACCGGGGTGGTGTGATGCGACAAGCGGAGTGCCTCGACCCCGGAGTGCATTGTTTTTGTGTATAAGTGTTGGTCCGTACACGATTTTAAAGATTTTTTTTTTGTTGGGGATTTTGCTGCAGATTGTTCCAAGTTTGTGATGTAACTTGTGGAGTTACGAGACCTTTTCAGTTGTACTGAAAACGAGCGCATTGGTTGAATGCGTGTTTTGATGGCGTCACCTGACTTGGCCTGAATCTGCCGAAATTTTGAAAATTTCCGAGCTCCTCCGAATATTTCTACGACCGCAAAGCCATGTGAACTTGGAGGGATTGACCAGCATGGTCTGGATTGTGTTCCGGTTACACAGACGATTATAATGTTCAACTTGACGAATGACACCAGGCATTTCACATTTACATTTATTCATTTAGCAGATGCTTTTATCCAAAGCGACTTACAAATGAAGGCACACTCACACACCAATGGTAGCAGAGCTGCCATGCAAGGTGCTAGCTAGCTTGCCATTGGGGGCAACATGGGGTTCAGTGTCTTGCCCAAGGACACTTCGGCATGGGATCAGCCGGGCCGGGATTCGAACCACCAACCCTACGATTAGTGGACAACCCGCTCTACCGACTGAGCCACAGCCGCCCCATTTTAACGGGCTATATGTAAATTTAATGTTGGGAAAACGTCAGAGAAGCAAGTTAGTTCCTGTTTTCATTTACATTATAGCAGCGATAAAAAATTATTCCGTCGTTAGCCGCTGTGTCATCGTCGTCGTTCCCCGTTTGAAAACAACAACGGAGGACACCGCCGATGTCTGAACCCCATCGGAATCGTGCATGGTAACTTGTGAACGTTGACTAGTTGAACTAGTTGTAGGGACTGGTGTATGTAAGGAATAATAAAATATTGTGGATGTGGTCTTGGAAAATAATGACGAGGTGGTTGGATAAAGCCGAGTTACTGTTACTAATACAGAGCTGATTTTCCATTAGCAGCTACTCCTGGTTTGTTTGTCTCTTTACACCACAGCAGTTTGCCTATAATTTAATTTTTCAAATTAGAAAAGACTGTTTTTATTCATTTATTGTCACATTTAATGTTGACGAACATCCGCAAAACGGGTTAGTTCCGGTCACTTGCTTTATAGCTATAAACATTCATGTCTTGATATTACAAAGAAATTGCAAAGCCCCCTGTCCATGTCAGTAAACGTATATACAGTTCTCACTGTTGCAACACACTGACACTGGAGACTCCTTCAACGAATGTGAAAGTGCCTCCTTGGAGAATTCCCCATATCAGCAATGAAACGTTTTTCAAATCTGTTTACATGGACCATCCACTATACAAGTGGGGTGGTCCATATATTACGTCATCAAGGAGGTGGGGTGAAGGGTACGATGACGTTTGATAATGACGGGGGGGGGGTTCACAGACATGATTACATCATCAATGTATTTGCATCTTCCCCGTGTTTAGTGTCACCACTGTCACGGTCATCATTTACTTATTTACTTACTGAAAAATTTGCAAATTGCCAAAATAACAAACAGATATACTGACGTCACACGCACATCCTGTGGCATATTATACGCCACAGGATGGTGCGTGTGACGTCAGTATTTCTGTGGTATTGTAACAAAGTACAAAATATTAGGAGATAATTCCCGACCACACATGGCAGCCCCAGACCCCCTAAAAGTAAAAGTGTACATCTAAGATGTTGACGTCATCATTGGGGTGTGTGGGGGGGGGAAGGGAAGGGGTTGGTGTAAAAATGGCTGAAAATTTGATGACGTAATTTATGGACGACCCCAGTGAGGACTCATCAGAGATTCTGAACAATCAGCATCGAGCATTCAACATCACTGTGGTATAATGTTGTTATACATAGAAAAGTTTTCAAATTTGGCACACTGATAGGGGACCATCTGAAATATTACAACGGCAAATTTGGAGTCGCTATCTGAAACTCTCTAGCGCCACCATATAGCTCAAATTTGCAGTCATATTAATGCTATTAACTTTTGCACCGTAGGGGCTAGAAATAAAATTTCCCCCTCTTACTTATAATCTTCAGTCCATGCCAGCAATAAGTTAATGATTTCGTGTTGATGAACCAAACTGTCGGGTCATGCTCTGATGATTACTCCTACTTTGGTTCTGTAGAGCCTGGCCCCCGTAATTGCTGCTTGCAGCTTTATTATTATTATTATTATTATTATTATTATTATTATTGCTTCATGTTTCCAACTGTCATTTTCTTTCTTCAGCCTTCTGTCAGACTCACACCCGGTACCTTACTCTACGCAGGCAAGTCTCCGGATGGAAACCATATCTTGGTAATTACAACCTCTAATTATAAGCTATTTTCGAATTCTAGTCCTTGTTGTAAGTTATAATGCTCATTATGGTATGTTGTTTGTCATGCATATTTTTTTAAACTTGATCCTGCTGTGTGAAACGTTTTGTTTTGCAGAGCAGTGCAAGATATTTGCATAAAGAGCTTCCCGTGCGTATCGCTCATCGTATTAAGGGTTTCCGCAGCCTTCCCTTCATTATCGGTTGTAACCCCACCATCTTGCAAGTGGTGAGTGTTTTCAAAATTTTCAAAAAGCTATTTGTGATCTGATGCTAGTACTTGACAAAGTATAATCCACCTCATTCAGATCTGAAATCAGCCTCAGATCTCAGATGACCAAAATGTACACCCTTTACAGAATTACAGCTGTGAGTCCTGATTTCTCGTTGGCTGTCATAAGAACCCGAGGCATTATTGTTTCAAATCCTTGAGTAGCTTTAAAGGGTTAATTTATTTTTCTTTTGTCACTTGATCAGTCAGATGTGTCTAAGTCGCAATGCATTAAATATGCACTTCTTTCCTTCCTGTAAATTTTTCTTTCAGTTATGTGAGAAATTATACATCCTCACATGAGTATTACATAACATATTACATAATGATGGCCATAAAAACATCAAGTCTTATCTAGAATGTGAATGCAGTGTGAAGCTAGATCAGAGGTCAGGAACCTTTTCAGCTAGCAGAACCATAAAAGCCCAAAAAAAAGCTAGGATCTTTAAAGACTCAAAATTGAATGTATTTAAAAAAAAAATACTATTATTGCATAATTATCAAAAGCAATAATGTACTGAAGGCCATATCATGTATTGCGTGTTCTTGACAACATGCTACATTTAACCTGGACTTCATTTAACCAACATTTCACCAAATGAATCAATACAAGATGCCGTAAATGAGTAATAGTAAATTGAACAGTACATGCCATCAATGCGACTTCCACAAATATAAATTCGTCTGTCCGTTCGGACTGGAGAGAAGGATACTTGTATTTTTTTTTTCTTTTTAGCCATTTCACCTTTGTTGAAAAACTGAAAACATGTAGTTCTCAACCAATTTGTGAATTAGATGGGGAAATTACCGGATCACTCCACATTTGTCAAATTAAATTTGAGCTTGTTGTGCCACATAACGATTGGTTTATTCATGACAAATGGGCATTGACTATGAATGAAGTTCTATCTTAAAATATGTTGAGTTTTAATCGGTTCAACACTCTAGCTTTTGGGTTTTTTTTAAAAAACTTTTTTTTTTCCCTTTTATTTTTTCCACTAGGTGATCACTGACATAGCGTGTATGACTAGGTGAACAGCATTTTAGTAAAATTGCCTGCAGTGACAATTATTTAATATCAAGTTTTTTATTTTTTTGGTTACGTGAATATTCACGTGATGCGATGAGTCTCTGATTGCACGTCGAAAGTTCTTGTCCCCGTTGCGTTCTCGTCCCCCGCCATGCGTTTTTGTTCATTCAGAATTCACATTTTTGAACAGTATGGTTAGGACTTAAACACAGCAATGCTTTTGCGTGCAACTTTCAGTTCCTCCCAGATTTTCAGCTTGTTTACAATAGCTGTTCATCGCAATGAACTCTAACCTACATTCTACATTCTTCTACATTCTCACCTACAGTGAGCGAGACACTATGAAAGTGTGTGTGTGTACATATCTATGTAAATAAATTTTTAAATTATGTGCACACACATGAGTTGCTTTGATATGACATCTGAAGGTTGTGCAAAATGCATAGTCATTCCTTTTATCCAAGTTCCTGGAAGTCCTAGAGAACACTGAACACGTGTGTGCTCTGCTTGAACTCTGCCATCTAATCCCCCCCCCCTTTTTCCTTCCCCTCTCTCTCTGTGTCTCCTTCCCACAGCACGAGCTTTATATCCGGGCCTATCATGTGCTGAGTGATTTCCCAGCAGTAAGTACCTGCACTGTGTTCTCTCGCACTCAGCATAAAGGTTAAATCAAGTTCACTTGTCTGCTTTTGGTTGCTCTATAATTACTATCCTACAGTCAGCATGGCCAGAGACAAGAGCCTTGGCTAACTGGAAGGGCAAAGCAGAAGTTGATTCTGTGTTGATCATAAAATGATTGCTCATGGGAGATTCTTCAGGGTCCTGCAATGCGAAAGGGCATTTAAATCATGATTGAGGGAAAAGGTTGGGGCTGTAATGACCTGGGTTTCACGAGGTTCTAAATTTTGCAGATATGTTGCGTAACAAGAATTGCCAGCTTTCCGAGAATGCTTATTTGCTGTTCCATCTGTCTTAACGAGACACAAGCTTCCCTAGCGTGATAAAGGAACACGATTCCTTTTACGACAGTTAGGAAATCTGATGTGGACATTTCCTGATATATTCTTTAAAAAGAACACTCTAGATTAGCTGTGTTTGTTTGCCACTAACTCTTAGCAACATATCTTTTTAGGAAGATAAAATAAGATTTCATTGCCAAGCCACCTAGGAATGTCACGTTACCAAAAATCTAGTAGTCAGTACCGATACCACCAAAAGTACTCGATACCAAAGTCGATACCACGGTGTGATTTATTTTTTTTTATTATTTAAAAATGAAAATGGAAAAACTCTTTTGAGGACGTTCTCCTCTGGCCGAGAGAGAGGGGGTGGATATTTTGGTTATCAAACACTGTCTGACAATGACTAATAGAACAGTGCTAAATGCTAATAAGTGCTAAGGTAAGAATTGCAACTTCGGTACCTACACTACTGCCGAAAAACAAGTACCTCACATTTTAAGAATGTTGGTACCGACACAGTTCTCGTGACATCCTTAATGCCATCAACACAAGTATCTTAACAGGGGTGGATTAATCATAAATTTATTAGCTAGCCCACCGTTGTGCAGTCCAGTATCATGTTTTGACTGCTTAGAAACTGACTAGGCTGAAAAGGCGTAGTGGAATGGCGAGATAGTTAAATGTATTAACGCAGACTATGAGAAATGAACGAGTACATGATTATTCTCTGTTAACGTGGTGTGAATGTACGCCCTCGGCAAAAACCCAGCAAGTAGTTGTCTGAAATTCTGCCTTCGAGAAATTGTTTTGTCTTTTTTAAAAAAATATATATTTTTTAAATAAATAAAAAAAAAAAGAGAGAATTTTCATGTCTAGGTAGTATCTTTTTATTTCCTTTCAAAATATTTAATTCCAGATTGAAACTGTCCGAGTGTTTTTGTGTCAGAGTTACAGCATCTATGCATAGCATTATACATATGCATTAAAACATAGCTACACAAGGAATGAAAATGTTTTGCAAAAGTCAACAAGGAGTAGGGTTTATTTGACAGTTGTCTAGTTGTCAGACGACCTTGTATTCATAGGAAGCTATGAATTAAAAAAATTCCATCCATCTTCTATACCGCGTATCCTTCTTCAGAATCACGGGGAACCTGGAACCTATCCCAGGGAGCATTGGGTACAATGTGGGGTACAATCCATCGCAGGGCACAATCACATACACACTCACACACCCATTCATACACTACGGACACTTTGGACATGCCAATCAGCCTATGCGTGTCTTTGGACTGGGGGAGGAAACTGGAGTACACGGAGGAAACCCCCACAGCACGGGGAAAACATGCAAAATCTGCACACACAGTGGGAATCAAACCCAGACCCTGGAGGTGTGAACGTGCTAACCACTAAGCCACCATGCGCCAAGACTAATAGTTCGCACACGAAATCTGCTAAAATGTTAATGCTAACAAAACCTCCTCAGGGCAGCTGCATATGACATGATTTCATGTCATCATCACCTGTGATATCAGCTAGAACTGTTCTAGAGTAGCACCAGAACCACTGTGTTGGTCGATGATGACTAGTTTCTGATTGGCAGGCATGGTCAGAGGTTAAATTGGGATTTGGGAGGAGTGAGAGCCTGTATTGTTTAACTGTTTAATTAAACTTGGTGTTTCTCGTCTTGGTTTTAGATGTGTTTTTACGTGGAATAATTTCCCATATCCGTCCTTCAGATCAAAGACCAAGAAACAGAAGCTCGCTACAGCAAGCTCGTTCAACAGCTCCTCGACGATCATAAAGATGTGGTCACCCTGCTAGCTGAAGGATTTAGGGAGTGTCGCAAACACATTCACGTAAGGACCATATCCATGTGGTGCCCTTATTCTTTGTTTGTTCTTTGACCGATTTGTAATGTTAATCAGTCATTTCTTTTAATGAGGTTTTTTTTTTGTAAAAAATATATTTTAGGATGAGATGCTGATTCGTAATTTCTTGGACACGACGCTGACGTCTCGTCTGGGCATTCGCATGCTGGCCACACACCATCTTGCCCTGCATGAAGAAAATGTAAGTTTCCTGGTTTTATTTAAATTTTTTTTGGGACTCTACAATTTGACTCATTTTGACACTAGACTATAAAGGAGATGAGACCTGTTTAAAACATTCCAAGAACCAAACACAATCCCTGAGACCGAGTCACCTAGTGTTTAACATATATATATTTCTACATGGCTCAAATGTGTTTTGAATGTTCACATTTAATGTGTAAAAATAAGGGTAAAGTCTGAAAGACAGAAATGGAAGCTATTTTGACTCTTCTATGCTAGTGGTAAAAATAATTTATTAATTAATAAATAATAAGCAAGTGTAAACAGAGGCATTTGTTTACGGTTTACAGATGTCAGGCTGGCTTGTCCATTTATACAGTGCAATTTCTTGTCATAATTTAAGTACTAGTTTTATTTGTGTTGATTTATGCGTTTGTGTTGACTTTCTTTCTTTCTTTTCTTGTATATTTACTATTGCCAATTATATAAAACAATTGGTTTTCACACAATGTTCTCGCTGGTACGCTCAGTCCCTGACCTAGGGAACCTGCACAAGGAAGCGTTTTTTAAAAAAAATTTTATTTAGATTGAGGAAGTTTTTTTTGAACAAAGTTTGGATAAGTGTGTCTCCTAAATGCTGTAAATGTATTAAAATGAAGCAATGTACAAATCAACAGTATATTCCATTTATAAAATTACAATCATCCATGCAAAATATATGATTTGAAGTTGATCAAGTCAAGGTTTAAATGTTAGCCTTCATTTGTAGAAATTTCCTCACAGGAGTACGGGCAGTTTATGAATGTTTATGGGATATTTATGAATATAGAGTTTCTGTTGGAAAAGTGATTTACGATTAAATTTGTTCATATCCAGTTTGATGATGTGGCCCAATTGCTGTAATGTCTTTTTTTTTTTTGTTTTGGTTTTGTTTTATAATTGTTGTTATTAGGCATTCCAGCAATCTGCTTTTTATTAACTTTATAAGAGCGAGGCTAGTGAGGGACAGATTGTTTATAGCTACTATAACAATTCAACAAACTTTTTCATTTGCCAAATGCTCAAGATTATATGCAACTCTCAACAGATAAGGAGTATGACTTCATTCTTTGATCAATAAAAAAACATTATAGTAATCATTAGAAAATTGCTGTCATATAAGGGGAGTAACCCGACTTTGCGTCAGGCCGCGTCACACCACCCAATCATTGTCCGTTTATTTTCCTATTTGTAGCACACATTGTCTTGTTTTATTTCTTACTTATTGCATGTTGTAACTCATGATGCTTTTCAACAAAGCTGTTTTGAAGGAGTCTATCGAAAAGCAAGCTGATAAACATTAACTGAGTTTAACTATAGAAACTATTTCTTATCGATTTCAGCGCACGAATTCAAATGGTTTTTTTCATTCTCAATGTAGCATATTTCCAAGTAAGCTACAGTGGTGTGAAAAAGTGTTTTTCCCCCTTCCTCATTTCCTGTTCCTTTGCATGTTTGTCACACTTAAGTGTTTCGGAACATCAAACCAATTTAAACAATAGTCAAGGACAACACAAGTAAACACAAAATGCAATTTGTAAATGAAGGTGTTTATTATTAAAGGTGAAAAAAAATCCAAACC